>QXVZ01021427.1:0-19348 GCA_008931825.1 Phallusia fumigata | reverse complement strand
GTTACAGTGCATTTCGTAAGCAGGTAACATATGCAGCAACAGCATTCTATGTTTCGTTGGCTGGCAAGTGAACAAACACCAGGGTAGCCTGCTGCAGGGGTGTGAGTAATTTACAACAGTCTAGACATATGTAGCACACTCGTATAACTGTTATGATTGTTTGAATTGCGTTTTACCTCCCATAAAACTGGCGAACTGTGATATTGTTGTAACATGCCGCGATCACTCATCAGCAAAGCCGTTTACGGTTGATCAAAACCTAAATTGTACATGCAATATTGTGTTTATAATCTTATACTTGGCATCCTTTTTACATTTAAATTAGGTATTTTGTTTGAAGTGGTCATGCTACATTGAAAGGTCAAAAAAGCAGTGTTGGACTTCTGACCTGTTAAATACTGTTTAGGTTTGTTCATGATGGTCAGTGTTTTTACATACGCTGTTTTTGTGGATAACACCAAAAGTGATATCAGAGCAACTTTGTTTCTTGCGTTCTTTGCTGGGATGTGTTCTACTTTTGGCGCTGTGTGTTCTTTGGCATCGGTAAGTTTGATTGCCCTTCCGAGCAGGTATGACAGCACGCGGCACGATATTTAGTTGCCCGTACCACGTACCTCAATACGGAGGGCGTACCGTATCTTTTGATTGGTTGTGCTGCGTGGGGTACCGTACTGTCATCTATTGTAAGATAGAAAACGGTACGGTACGTATTGAGATACGTCTGGCTACTATGTACCACGTTTCGAAAGGCGTACTGTACCACCGTGTCGTATACTGTCATTCTTGCTTTTGAGTGACGATTATGCTGTGGCGCCTAAACAATCGGTTGCTCAAAAGCCTTTGAATACTGCTCTGACGGCTAGCCACGAAAAGCTTGGGTTTATAGACGCGCCAGAGCACTGGCTTTCTCTAACAAAATCACGAAATAAAAAGTCAACTTCTTAAAGATATGCGCGTATATCTTGAGGTACGAGAAAAACACAGGTTAATTGTAGGACAGCCGGGGAAGAACTCTTTCGAAAAATAAGGAAACAGGAGTGAATGCGACACGTGACAGGTTGCTTTTGCTTTAATTGCATCTCGCGAAACGTACACAGTAGTTTTAGGCAAAGGGCTAAAAATAAGAGAACTTAGTGTAAACAACAGTGCACAGGCGAAAAACATGTGAAAGAAAAACGTGAAATTAAACAAAACCAAGTGAATTAAGAAAAATCGCATAGGCGAAAAATACATCAACACACATTGTTAGGCAAAACAAATACACCACCGACAGTAAAAGAATATCTTGAAACTAAAACTATGGAAAAGAAAAACCGTGATGTGACGAATAAAAATGCGGTAGCAATGCTGTGTAGGAAATTAAAATTTTGTGGGATTCGTCTGACCGGACGCCAGGGGGACATTTTTCACCGGCGCAAAACTGTTTCGCATTTTGCTTTTTTTGTACAACCAATCAATATAACCAATTGAATTTTTGATACTTTTTTCTGTTGCCGATCTGGGTTAACTCGATGCATTACCTACCTCAGAAATATGAGGGGAATGAGGAAACCCAACAACAAATTATATATTTGAAAACATGGGACAAAAACTGGGATTGGGCAACATTTATCCTCCTGTGCTTCACCCTTTTTTTTATGATTGTCACAATGATAGTTCCTGGATGGAATGCCAATCCGACTACGGTGTGGCACGTAGGTCAGTATATTACTTATGTTAAAAAACCGCCGCTTTTTTGGTTTAATTACAGATTCCACTCCTCTATCAAATAAGTATGGGTTTTTCCGGTAGCTCTATGTTATATAGTCTCTACGGAATCCACTAGTTTTATTGTTAACACCAGGGAAAGTTAATGAGCTATTCAGTTCAAAGTCGATTGACCTTTAACTAAATCGCAAGAACACTTTGACACAAACAGTCTCGCGTGAACGCCAAAGCCCGCTAAAAACAGTCCCTTTACATGGGCGCTAACCCATGAAGGTAATATCGAAACTTTTATCAACCTACTTTTGTCTTTTCAGCAAAACAAACAGATACTACTAAAGTGTACTCGATAATGACTGTGGCGTCATTCGCATACACCGGTTTGGCAATGTTGCTCCTTTTGTTCGGATTTCGCAATTGTTGCAACCTCAATTGCAGTGAAAAGCCTGTAACACTTGGGATCGCCAGGGTTCTAATATTGGTGTTTGGTTAGTAATGATTCTGTTGTTTACTGCTAAATGTAGGCCCGTTTGAGTAGATATATGTTTTGCTAAAGTTGTTCAAACTTGCTTAACTGGGTCAAGATTAAACTCGAAATCACCGAAGGTGCAACCTCTGTAACTACGTTGTGAAGAAATTTAAAACTTAATTAACTCTTATGTTACATGCAGGCGCTTGTTATATGTTTGCAATATCAGCCTTTACATTTGACATGTACA
Source organism: Phallusia fumigata (assembly GCA_008931825.1). Lineage (NCBI taxonomy): Eukaryota > Metazoa > Chordata > Ascidiacea > Phlebobranchia > Ascidiidae > Phallusia > Phallusia fumigata. The sequence continues at coordinate 16,925 of QXVZ01021427.1, read as the reverse complement.
GAGGAATTGACGACAATGCACTACGGGCTGGCACTGCATTTTCTTTTGGTTGGGTAACAGCCTTATTTTACGCTTTGGCTCTTTGCCCTCAGTTTGTGCTAATTATCAGTGCTGCGTCCCCCAAAGCAAATAAGCTTGATATTTTGCGATACTTTGCATATATTTTGGAGCTGATACTTCTTGTCGGTGTTTACTTCGTTCCCATTCAGCGCAATGATGAGCCAGTCAGCATGCTGTTTAGCCAGTTTGGGTACACGAAATGTAACAGTACCAAAGCGGAATGTAAGTATCTCAGTTGCGAGTGTCTGAAAACATTTACCCTTCTGTTCAAAGGCTGAACAGAGGATAGCATTTACCATTTTTTGTGTGCAGATATTCAACCAAAAGCGAAAAACATGATTGTGGGTTGCGCAAATGCTTTTTTCGTGGCGAGAGTCGTTTTACTGCTGATTGATTTTTTCGTCTCCCACCGAAATAATAACACTGTAAGTTAAAAGCGGTATAATAGTTTCAAATTTTGCTTTTATCAGTATAGTTTCGTTCCTGCAACCTAATTTACATTGACATATCTATTGAAAACCACACTTTTTTACAGCAACATCATTGGTCCGGACAGGTAAATATTAAGAGGAAAAAAATGAAAGTTAGTTCCTTATTCAAACTTGTTCTTGGTAAGTATAAGTTACATTTGCTTCAGTCTTGTGAATAATTTCTTGAGATAGCATCCATTGTTCTTAAGTTATTACTCAAACTAATATTAACATTTTTAATGTTTATTACATGTTTGCGTCAAAAATAATTGTTTTTGCACAGCAATTTTCCTAATTCTTGTAACGATAATCTTCTGGTGCGTTTTTAACGCCGACGAAACAGACATGACAATGGTGTTGGTTTGTTCATTGGGTGCTTCGTTTGCTTTGGTTGCTGGAGCTGCAGCGGAAATTATAATTCAACAGGTTAGATGTAGCAGCTGTTTGTTTTTTAAATGTTTAANATATCTCTTCTTTGCAAGCAATTCGACCCGTCCAGCATTTTGTGCATGTATTGCATACGCAACGCTGTGGTTTCCGACAGTTCTACTTCTTAGAGATACCAGTAGATGGTTAAAATCGACAGAAATGTGTTTATCTCCATTGACGTCAAAACAAGCCAGTATATTGTAAGGTCTTCCTAAAGGAAACGGTTGAAATGTTATCCGAATACGCATCTGCAAACTTGTTCATTGTATTTGCTGTCGTGAGACTGCAGCCAAAATGTGCGTCATATTAAGACCGCACTAGGTACAATTCCTGCAGGAAAATGGTTGCCTGATCCGTGGCCAGCCATCGATATACAGTGGCTCGCATTGACCCACGACAGTAAAAGTGACATCCTTGTTGCATTAGAGCATTGAAACGATTGTACCGCAGTATATCGGGACAGTTGAAATGAACTTCCTTTACCCTCGTGTGGATGTTACCACTGCGACAGCACACATACCATGCACTGACAGCGGGCAGCAGTTTGAGGAAACAAGTTATCTATTGAAAGGTTTGAATTAAAAAGACAGAATTGGCGACCGAGTATGTGTTTTTTCAACCTACTTTAATCGAGATTTTAGGTTTGGCCGACTAAGGTATTGATATAGTACACTAGATTAACACCTGCCTGCCAACATACACAAAAAGTATTTGGCAGGTCAAAAGTCGATTGGCCTTTAACTGAATCGCAAGAACACTTTGACACAAACAGTCCCGCGTGAACGCCACAATGCTAAATTACCCGCTAAAAACAGTCCCTTTACATGGGCGCTAACCCATGAAGGTAATATTGAAACTTTTATCAATCTACTTTCGTCTTTTCAGCAAAACAAACAGATACCACTAAAGTGTACTCGATAATGACCGTGGTGTCATTCGCATACACGGGCCAGTCTGAGTACACAAAGTGTAAGCACCAAAGCGGAATGTAAGTATCTCAGTTGCGAGTGTTTGAAAACATTTACCCTTCTGTTCAAAGGCTAAAAAGAGGATAGCATTTACCCTTTTTTTGTGCAGATATTCAACCAAAAGCGAAAAACATGATTGTGGGTTGCGCAAATGCTTTTTTCGTGGCGAGAGTCGTTTTACTGCTGATTGATTTTTTTCGTCTCCCACCGAAATAATAACACTGTAAGTTAAAAGCGGTATAACAGTTTCAAATTTTGCTTTTATCCGTGTAGTTTCGTTCCTGCAACCTTTACATTGACATATGTATTAAAAACTCCACTTTTTTTACAGCAACATCATTGGTCCGGCCAGGTAAATATTAAGGGGAAAAAATGAAAGTTAGTTCCTTGTTCAAACTTGTTCTTGGTAAGTATAAGTTACATTTGCTTCAGTTTTGTTAATAATTTCTTGAGATTATAGCATCCATTGTTCTTAAGTTATTACCCAAACTAATATTAACATTTTTAATGTTTATTACATGCGTCAAAAATGATTGGTTTTGCACAGAAATTTTCCTAATTCTTGTTACGACAATCTTCTGGTGCGTTTTTAACGCCGACGAAACAGACATGACAATGGTGTTGGTTTGTTCATTGGGTGCTTCGTTTGCTTTGATTGCTGGAGCTGCAGCGGAAATTATAATTCAACAGGTTAGATGTAGCAGTTGTTTGTTTTTTAAATGTTTAACATCCTAAATATATGTGTCCAGGGCGTGATTAAGCATTTGGCAAAATGAGCACGCCCTTGGTTCATCAAGGCAAGGGGACAGCAGAGAATTTTTTTAAACCAATGCATAGTGGTGTCTCAGTATTTAAATATACTACAAGGTCGGATTTTTCAAGATACTGCGTCGTCTGCTGTAAATTTACATAAATATTGCAGCAATATGCTACAAAGTGCCTCTAACAGAATCCAACTTAAAAAATAATTCTGAGGCCTCAGCTGATGAGGTTTGTTCGCACGCCACTCAACCACTTAACAGTCAGGAGCCACGATTGTTTGGAAACCTAAACGTCTTAATCCGGCCCTGCTTGTGTCCCAATGTCGACCAACTTTTGTTTTTGTATCGGTTTTCAATTTGTTTCAAGGATATTAACGACAATCAACAATGTATCGATGCTGGTGGTAGTGCAGCAGATCAGGTCAGTTATATTTCTGCAAACTTAAAAAACAACATTGCGTGACTATGCATCTTATGAAGATAAATTTTCTGCATCGATTTCTGACTAATTGTTTGTAATGTTTGTTTTAATGAAAATTGTTTGCGTTAAGTGTAATCTTGGGCATTAAAACATGTAATATTTTCTGTTGTTGAGATGTAACATTTTCTATGCTAGCCAAGAGAAGAGCCGCAGGACAGTTCAACTACAAATACCCCACCGGATCACACTCCGGTAATTATAAACTAAACAATAAACAAGTGCTTACAAAACCTAAAATATGTAGCTAATTTTGTCATAGCATTTTCCAAATGTTTTTACAAAAAAATTAGTTGATTACTGCAAACTTTCTTTAGGAAAACGAAAACACAAAGTCGTTGGGGCAGAAAGTTTCCGAATATTTTACACAGTGGAGAGTGCCATATGATCGTCTCTTTGGAATATGTTTGGTTATTGGAGCTAGTTTGGAACTGGCGGCGGTACTCACTTGGGGTTGGAAGGTTAATAACCCAACGACCATCTACAACTTTCGTGAGCTTTTTTACTTAGCTAATCGGCGCTATTTTTTTGCAAAGTTCTACCAGACATAAAAGTCTTGGTTTCGGTTAGTTATAAGAAACTTCAACTTTTAGAATACAAGGCATTCATCCTTAACTTGTACTAACATAGAATTCTACTTGACGATGCATATATGCTTGTAGTATGAGCTAAGGGTAAATGACTCGTAATTCAAAAGTTCCAACTACTTACGCTTAAAACTTAGTTTGTCTCCAGAAACAACATGTCATTCCCTGCAAGCTTTTTCGATGTTGGTTCTTTTCGGATCACTTCCATGTCTTGGGTTAGCCATTGTTTTCACCGGACTTCTGTTGGCATTCGCTTGTCGTTGGAAAACTTGTTTGAAGAAATGTGAAAGAGAACTTATCTTGGCATCGAAAGTTATGTACCTGCTTGGGGGTAGGTTGTAAATGCAGAGCCAACGTTGTACCTTTGTGGCGGTACATTAATATTCCATGTTTCGCGACTGTTTATCAATTTGGTAAAAAGATCACAACTAATGATCGACTTATGTGAAATAAAGGTGGAATGTACCAAAATAATGACTACTTTTATTGGAGTTTCAAAAATACGAATCTTACACCAAAAATACAAAAAATACATGTACTTTGCACTTTTTCACGCATCAATAAATACAGTATTTTTGAAACCCTATTCACAACACATAATTTTTTTTTGGTTTTCGGGACAAATTGGTTTCTGCAGTTTTAGTTTTATGATTAAAATTTGCAATTTTTTGAAACATGATACACACATACTCTTGTGTGAGAGATGCATTTACTTTGTGTTGCGCAACAATTCGCTACACCCCGAATCTTTACTCAATATTTTAGCTTTGTTTATTGTTTTGCAGGATCTATTTTTATCTTTGCAACTGCATCTATTACTCTTGACATAAATACAGGAGTTGACGTTGGTTCTTGGTCCAATGACAGCCCATTTATTCTCTCCCTTGTCGCTTCGGGCGTTTACTTTCTCGGTTTCAGCCTAACATTTCTAATTGTTGTGTGTCAGGAAAATCTGTGTAGCTGCTGCTTTGAATGTTGTTGCAGCACATCTTGTACGTCCGATCAACAAACTGCATAGCAAACGGTCATAATAGTGACACATTTTTACATGGGATTTTTATTTTTCGCCCTTTTTCTTCATTCGAGATTTGTTGAAAAGTAGAGGCGGCAATTGTTTGATTGCAAAATGCTTGTTGTTGCGCAAAAAACTGTTTTTGTTAATAAATTGTAATGCTAGCTTTGCAATTCGAAAACGCGCCTGAATCTAAACAATTAAATGCCCGAAAAACGTTCCCCAGGATTTACTAGTATTTGGAACCATGCTTTAAATACCTTTTAATTCTTTTTCATGCCAGTTTGTTCACAATTATCACACAAATTCAAACAAATTTTGTTTTTGTTATTTTTACGACTTTTTCTTCGATTTTCTTTCGCTGATTAACAACGTTCAGTTAAGTAATTGCTTATTATTACAAAAATCCTAATTATTATCAGCAGCCGGTTTCTAGTCTGATGTGGTAGTTTAGAGGATTTCAATTGTAGTTTTTCTACAGCATTTAAAAAACCGAACCAAAGGTGAAAGGTTTTATACACTGATCATCATGAACAATATTTAACAAAACAGTTATTGCACGTAGCAACTACAGTTTCCATTACAGAAAATGCATTTTTTCAACCAAACACATTTTGCGCTTTTGCTGTCATGATCAAGGATTATTTTCATTTCAGGGACACATTCAAGCTTGAGATAGGCATGCACAAAGTTTCTGTTTACAAGCAAACAACCTTGCACTATCTTCGACAATGACCTCTGCGATTCATGTTACAAGTTGCAGTGTTTGTATAAAGCCATAAAACTTAATAGCCCATTATCGTTGTGCAATTTAGTGACATAAAATTTATTGCCACAATAACTTTGGCATTAAATTTGACAGCATTTCGAACTAGAATAATTTTAGTTGCATCGTGCATATAAATAGCTTTATTTTGGATTATGCGCAACACTATGTTGCACGTTATCAAAACAAGGAAAAATACGTAAACTGCCTGATAACTTGTTTATAGTGAAATTATTGCAATGCAAACGTTTCAACAATAAATTTTGGTATCAAGTAAAGAAATCACAACAAAAAACAGAAAAAGTCTAAAGATGTGGAAACACAGTTTGCGCCAGGTCAGTATCAGTCCAGGTGGTTTACTTTTTGGTGCTAAGATACGTGTCATAAAGCAATAACAACGATTACCCTTTAAACTCGTTACTAACATTGGAAACGGTTGTTTGATTTGACATAAAAACGTTTGTTTGCCAAAACATTAAACCATAGAATACTTTTGTGCAAACACTGTTGGAATGGAAGGTAAGTGCAATATTACCTATTTAAGTATGTTGATATGTTCTATCTTAATTTTTAAGAGTGACGTGGACACCAACCATAAGGAAGAGAAAAAGCGCTTTATGGCATTAGCCACACTCCAAGGTCTGGTATTTACCACTAGAAATTTGGTGGAGTTATGTGAAGGTTGTTGCCATCCTTTTCATGTGTGTTTGAACACATTTTACCAAGATATGTACTTGAAGCGTTTTTCGGAAATTTAGTAAGTTACAACATTAAACATTTAAACATTTTTATTTTACATAACTGGTCTATTTTAAAGCGTCAAATGGGTAGAAGATCAAACCACCCTGATGCTCCTGATGCTGGATATGGCATCCAGCACATCACCCAGCGCAAAGTTATAAAAAACAAAAGGTAATGGTACCACATAAGGTTTAAAAAATGCATGGACCAATATTTGCTGTGATCTATTACCTAAAAAAAACAAAAAAATAAATAAAATACTTGTGCTGTATTGGTCAATCAACATTGTTCAGTTAGTAGGCATTCAGATGAGACATATATTTCTTTAGTTTTATGTAGGTTGGTTGTTTGCTACCTAACTGAAGTCAACAGAAATGTTACACAGAAGATTGTTTTATGAAAATTTTAGCACTGAAGCACATATGTTGAGAGTAGCACATAAACATATTTCGAACACAGAAATCTTCTCACCATACTTACTAAGGGCTGAACGCAAAGTTGATCGATGTTTGTGGGAATCAGGAACAAGCCTTTGCAACATTTTTTTTGTAAAACCATAAGACAGGACACGAATGAACAGTTTAACAGATTATGACAACACTTTTTCCACAGAATCACAACCTGTTTTTTCTTGCAATTTTTGTAAATATTTTAAAAATGGCACACCACACAAAACAGAGTTACTTACTTTGTCAAAATTAATAGCAGACGGATTTTTGTTGCACTCTCTGCTAAACTTTAAATAAACATGCTCCAAGAGAAACATGTAACTTTCAGATGGTGATTAAAGGCAACCAACTGTGAACTCCATTAGTTTTATTAATTCTCCTTGGGTTGTACAATCAGAACAAAGCTCATTAATAACAAATGTCTCTGTTGGAAACTTTTTAGAACATTTTTTGATCGTATATCCAGCCAAAAATTCAATAGTGTTATTCTCATTTTCATAAATTTTTCCTATTTGTTCTCCCTCTTCAGTGGGTGCTGGCTTCACAATTTCTTCCAACACGTCTAACAAGCGTTTTGATGCTGCGCATAAATCAATTTCGCAGTCAAACAAAGTTGTAGCGTTAAAACAGAGTTTTGGGTACTGGGCTATTACATACTCTGGATTACCGTGTTTTTTGGTAATAGCTACAAATAGATTTGACAGTCTTTTCTCCTTCTCCTGAAAACCCAAACGCATCGTTCAGCCCAGCCATTTCCGTTTCGAAATAGCACTCGTCTGCAGCAGCGTTCGTAGTAGGTGAGTCTTCACAGCCCTCACTTTCTTCCCACCCACAAATTAACTCTTCCAAAACATTTTGAGGCAGACACGACAGATTAAAAGCATAATCCATACTACAGCAATCGTACGTCCTCAGCAAACAAGATTTTTAGCGCATCAAAAAGCTAACAAACTACTTTCTCTACTCAACCGATTGCAGCCGCCAACAAGTCTGACTTAGGTTCAGTGAAGCATGACGGGAACAATGGACCTGTTTAAGTTGACCTTCTATGTTTAGTATTCTATGGTTAAACTGAACACGACAAACAAGATCGCACTGTAGTACCAGCAAGTAAGGAGCGCTTTAAAACATCGGCTCACTTGCGACGCGGCGTCTCAGTAATGTAAGACAAGAGATTGCATTGCAAACAAAACTGTAAAGTAAATTAAAGAGTCGGAATAATATTCAAAATATATCTATAGCAAACACTACGCGTGAAATTCGAATGATAATCGCATATGTTTCGCTGGAAAACAAAGTGATTTACGGCTTACGGTGGTGAAGCCCTTCTTAGCTGGTTTACCGACTGGTGCCAACTTTACGATGCATGAATAATTAACAAACGAAAACTTAATCATTAACCAAAATACAGTTTGCACAAGTCATTGATCATGACCGTTACCTAAACAGTTGCTAACATTGGGGACGTATTTTTTGCTCACAGCTAGACTTTCATAGTATGGTATGGAACCATTTTCTGATTTGGGTGAGATTGAAAGCGATCAGTCAACATCAGAGGATGCCGCGGCTGCCGCTGAACAAGAAAATAAGCCGAAAACTTTGGCGCAGTTGTTTTTTATATTTTCTTCCGTGTTCAGTGTTCTTGCCATGATACTTGCATTCGGTGGATTCTTGGTTCCGGCATGGGAAAATGAAACTCCTTTGAGCATGTTCTATATGGTTTTCGGAGTTTTTCAACAAAGTGTTACCACAGACAGCCCAAGTAAGTTGAATTTCACTGCATGGTTTTGTACTTCGTGGACAAATATAAAATGTTCATCTGTTAAACCTAATTTTGTTTTCTAAAATTCCGAAATTTTCTAAAAACTTTAAGTTTTGAAATGCTTGCATGACACCCAGCATTTTTCCAACTTTAGGTGTTTCAATTTGTGTTCAGGTATGTCGGAAACAACAAAACAACTGTTCGGCATAGTTAGTCTTTTGTATTTAGGATTGTCAGTGGTTCACTGGATTCTTAAAGGTTGTGATTTGGTTGGAGCCGCAGCTTTGGTGCAGTTTGTGGCAGGTATATGTACTTAGTCGCAGACGTTTTAGAGGAAACATTGGTTTGGTACAATATTGTTCAAGGGTAAAATCATTGCAGCAAAGTTTTTTATGCCATGTTAAATGGTAAGGTGTAAATCTACTAAATGCCCCTTCACGTGGCATTTAAACCAGACAGTCGGTTTTTTTACAATAAAATCGAAACTAATGTTTTAATATTTGCTCTAAATAAACTATTTTAACTTTCAACTAACAGATAATTATCAATAAATGCTTAGGTCTGATGATGGAATTTTCTGTTTTTGCGTACGCGTGCATGCAAGATAGTAGCGATGCCAAAGTAGCCTTATTTCTTGAGTTTTCCTCTGGAATATGTTCAACCTTCGGAGCTGTGTGCTCGTGGGCATCGGTAGGTGATGACTGGGTCGGTCGGTAAGAATATACTAAGTTGCATATATAAGTGGATGCTAAACTTAAAACTTCGTGTGACTAAATTGTTCGCAATTTGTACTCGACCAACAAGAGCTTGCATCCTGGCAAATCAAAAATGGAAGATCTTGTTGCAAACTATGGCCAAAGAATTTTGTTACAAACTATATTAATTCTAAAAACTCCTGTCTGAGCTAAAAATATATCTCTAACCTACAGGAAATATAAGTCCCAAAAGTCAGTTGACAAATGAATATTTATATTCCGTTAGAAATACGACGGAGTCAAGAAAAACAAAGTATTGGCAAAATACCTGAAGGCTTGGAATGAAAACTGGGACCCAGTTACAATTATATTTCTCTTGATTACATTTATTCTCATGATCACTACAATGTCAATACCAGGGTGGAACACTGAACCCACTACTGTGTGGAAAGTTGGTGAGTAAATACTGTGTCTGTGTGTGTATGTCTGCTTTACTTACCTCTTCATTATCTTGTTTCTATTTGATCACATACACCCAAAGTTGGGTACTTGTAAAAAACGTAGCGTAGTTGTAACCAGTATAAATTAAGTTAGTGCTGCTTTTATATTTTGTAGAAAGTCAACACGGCTCAACTTTCGTTTTCTCCGGGATGGTTGTGGTCTCCTTCACCGGAACGGGTGTTGCTATTTTGGTTCCGTTAATACGCTATTGCATCGAATATGGAAACGATAATCCTCAAACAATAACTGAGGAAGGTCAAAATCAAAGTAATGAAAGCACAAACAGCAATGACGAAGCTGATAGTAAAAATGTTGATATCGGTTTCAAACTTTCTAAGAGCCTTACTAAACTCTACAGAATATTCGCTTTTTTATCAGGTAAGCTTGCCGTTGCTTCATTTTAGCCCGTGTACTATTCATTTTCCATGGCCATAACTTTTAACAGGCGTTATTTACTTGTTTGCTTTGTCGGCCTTTACGTCTGACATTCATGGCGGTATTGACAACGGTTCATTACAAGCTGGTTTGGCTTTGTCATTTGGCTGGGTGACCGCCATATTTTACGTCCTGGCACTCTGTCCTCAATTTGTTCTGATTCTCAGCGAAGCACTTTCCACGGAAAAGGATAAATTTAACCTTTTGCGTTACCTTGCATACACGCTCGAATGTGTCCTCCTGGTTGCTGTCGTATTTGTTCCCATTGATTCGGTCAGCATGCTGTTCGCACTGTTTGGCAGTAAACGGTGCGAACATTCTTCAAACCAATCCACTACCGTCGCACCAACCACCTTATCCAAATTTGACAACAGTTCATCAGGAAATTATACTGAAGGTACACATTCGTTTATGGCAGGGGTCGGCAACTTATGGTCCGCCATAATAAATCATCCTGCCCGCAGCCTCTTTACAAATCGCCTACTTTATGAGAAATTGTAAATTATCGGGGGAAACCAAGCTATATGATTCGCCGTGCCGAACTTCATCTGCGCGCATGCGTAAACAAATGTCTGCCTCACAAACACACGACGCTCGTGAATGCAAATATTAAATGTTGTTCTTTCAATAAATGTATTTTGTGTTTTCGTTATGAACTGTTACTACTTTTGTTAGGATTATTCTACAGCTAAATAACGAGTTAATATGGTTAAAATACCCCAAATTCATAAGCTTTACCCACATCAGAAACGGAAACGGAAAAGTGGAAAATTAGTATACGGCCGCCGAGACTTTGCTGATTTTGGCATAAGCCCGCAGCTTGAAAAAAATTGCCGACCCCTGGTTTATGGGATTAAACATTGTCATTTAGGTGAAAAAATACAACATTTTGTCAACATAGATAGTCGTGTATTTTGACTAAACAATAAACCGATATGTTTTATTCGAGCAAACCATTGCTATAGTCTTACTTATCCTAACAGTACGTTTGTAGACGATGCTTTTAACGAAAAAATGGTGATTGCAAGTGCCGGAAACGCATTTTTGATAGCGAGAGTTATTCTGATTTTTGTTGGTTCAACGAAGAAGGTAAGTGACAATGTAGGTCCGTTCATGTTCTCAAATATCAGAACAAGAAATCCCGATGTAATACATTAAAATACAATCCAGCATTACCAGTTATGCCAACCTGCAAGGCTGAGCCTCACAAGGGTCACGTTGAAACAAGCCCCGAACTGTTCTGAACAATAACGACACTACACGAATCTTGGTTTCGTAACGTCATGACTTCAACGGTGGCATTGACAACAATCGGCAAGCCAAAAATTTAAGTAGACAAACGTTCGTACAAAAGTGTCATTGAAGAAATCACCAAGTACGTCGCAAACTAAATTGCTAAAAAAAAACAACCACACGCAGTCAACGAAGAATAGATATTCAATGATCGCACTGTAGGAAATACAATTAGGCGATGAATCACTTATGTGTGTGAATAAATAATCGCAATAAACCACAGTATGTCCATATTAAGCATTTACCGAAAACGCTGTTCACTTGTAAAGGGTCAGTAACACATACAAGCCGTAATTTTACGGCACACATACAACCGGTCTATTTATCGCTACAAATTAAAATTAAAACAATTTTCCATGCGCAACAAAATGTAGCACGTCACCCCGCAAGGTTGCGCAGCAAATAAACCAAGCATCGTAGAAAGTTAAAAACTATTAGACTGTGGTCAGATTTTTGAATGTTGTGGACAATGCACAATGGGCATTGTAACATTTAATTACTTGTCATGTTGCAACATAGGCAGTGGTATGAAAATGAACGTGCTGGAGATCTAACACCTAAAATAAAACCTGATTTGCTATGGTAGATGCTGCGGTCTTTCAACAAAAGGTCGGGAGATAACGTTATTAGGCCAAATGTAATTTTCCACCAGGGAAATATCTGTTTGGTAAATTCTTTTGAGTTTGGCATACGGAAGTTTGGCATACGAATCTGTGCAGCGACTGTCAAACACTAACTTTGTGTGACATCATTGTACGTAAAGCTGCGTAACCGCCATCGTTCAAATCGTGTCTAACAACGTAACGACTAAAATAAATTGTTTTGGGCACATGAGGCATATATTCTCTGAAAAAAACAATCTTGTTTACAAAAAAATCTTGCTTTTCTCCAGCATTGCCTTTTGTGACTGTGATCAAAAATTTAGGTTGTTTACAAGTCTTTACTCCGTTTACAGAATTCTTCATGCGGCGGAAATGATTTAATTTTTATTCTGAGCTCCTACTGCAAGGCTGGACTGGGTTCGTTTGTTGTTTTAATTATTGCATTCCTATTTATTTTTTACTGTTGGGGACTCCAACGGAGTTTTTTATCAAAAAGAAATAACCATTGATGTGTTTTTTCGCAGCAATTTTTCTCTTTATTATGACCATAGTGTGCTGGTCAATCGTTGACATGGTCATAACGGACATTACAATGTTGTTGGTATGTCTTATGTCGGCTTCCTTTGCTCTGTTTGTGGGTTCGATTGCCGAACTTAGATGCAAAAAACACCAATGTGTGGTATGTTTTCTATTATCCTTACAAATCCATATGAGACTCTCCTTGTTGTCAAAAACTACAATTAAACTTTAACCTAAAAACTTTTTTATCAAAACCCTAAACTAAGCGTTATCGGCTTACTTGCAACGCGCTGCTCCAGCAACATAAGAAGCACCGGTAACATAATTTCTTTACCTTCTCTAACTGGTATCACTATTTAGAACAGTGGTTCTCAAACTTTTTTAAATTGTTTACATAACGCCATCCCCCCAACCCCCTATTGCTATATTTCTGTTTATCAGCTTGTTTTGGTCCATCGGTATTGAAGAAGCGTGATAGCTGCATCCAAAAATTAAAACGCAACGCGAATGAACTAAGCGCAGTAATAAACTGATAAAAAAGCAAGCGTAGTATTTGACTTTTGCAAAATCACCGCAATAAAAGGCTTATAATCCGGCCCTCGAGTCACTTAAGTTTGGACCTGGCCGTCGACAACATCCAGGCGAATGATTGTTTCACTAACTATTGTAATTTAGTCTACCTTTATGTGTCTTTTTTTCACAGATGGATTTAGACGAATTACTCCGAAAAGGATTTAACTTGACTTATGGAAAACTGAAAGGGAAAATTAAGGTATCATATACTAAGCACAGTTGGTCCAGCAGTTTGTATTTAATCTTGTTAGTGTTTCTATGGATAAACACATAGTTACCTGTCATGTTTTATATGTCAAAACATGTGGCAGTGCATTTCTTCAACACATCTGTTCTTTATATTTTATGTTCAGGTAACAGCATCTAATAAAGACAAAAAAATCATTCTGGACACTCTTACTCCGATGGTACGAAAGATTCAAGCATGTATGATGCCGACTTAACCTTCGTTTATTTGCATTTATACTCTCGTTTCAGGTGAAAAAATTGAAACATAAGATCCATTCAATTATAACATGCATCAAAACAAAAGCCAATAAGGGCACTTTAGCGGACAAAACGTTTTACTACATGAGAGAGCTGGATAAAGAAATAGATGGAGCGGCCATAGCATTTCTGCTTGTGGGTTTTTGTCTCGAGGTTTCAGCGATTTGTATTCCCGGATGGAACATTAACGACCCGACGACTGTTTATCACATCGGTAAATATGAATATATGTACATATACTACATGACTGGGCATTTCAAATTGTTTTTAACTTGCGGTAACTCCAATTGTGCTGGTAGTTTTTTACACATTTGTTTTGCAGAAAAACATTGCCAGTCCCTACAAGCATTTTCCATTTTGGTTATGTCTGTTTCACTACCGAGTTTTGGATTTGCTGCAGTGCTGACAATTTTCCTATTTTGGGGGCGATGCAGGTATAAAGACTCGCCCAAGGATGAAAACTCGTGGACTAAAAACGTTTGCCGTGGTATTAAAGTTTCGTTATTTTTGGGAGGTAATGATTTAGATCGATTATTAACAAAACACAGATTTGCAAAATTATCTGTCAAATCTTTTTTAAGGGTTTATTTTCAGTTTGTCCACTTTGGCCATTTCATCAGATGTTAATGATGATGATTCTTGGTCAAAGGACACCCCCTACATGTTATCAGTGGCAGCATCATTCGTTTACATTTTTGGTTTTGTGGTAACCTTTCTGATGGTCGCATTCTTTTTCAAAAAAGAAAAAGACAAAAAGATTGAGATAAAGAAAAAAGAGTATCGGTCTTCGACTGGCAGTACTAGTGAGGAAACTGGCAACGACCAAACCAACTGCTAAATTAAAAATAACACAGAAATTGTTTCGTTTTCAATTTAAAAATTTAATTATTTACCAATGGATGTTTTGATATTGTTATTGTTTATTTGTATCTTTTTCATGCTTTCTGTTAATTTTAGCATTGATGTCAGTATTTGCTAGTTTTTTGTTTGCGTTTGGCTTTCAAATTAACCGATATATTTTCGAAGATAATTTTAAGTATGTGTACAGTTTTGTGTGCTTGGCAGGGAGATATAAATACAAAGCAATATCGATTGGCTTATGTACAGTTAAATCGAAAACTACAAAACCGCCTTTGGAAAAGCCTTGCGGATGTGGCTTGAGTGAGATGAGATTGCGGCGTTAAAAACTAGGTTTGGTCAGGCTGATGTTTCTCAACGGGTGGGCAAGTTTTATGGTTGGTCACCGATCCAGTTGAGAAATATGATAGAATATCCATGGCCCTCGAGATGAGAAAAAGTCAATTTCTAAAGATAATATTTTGCGATGCGATTACTTTTCAGTTTAAAGTCTTTTAGAGTTTCAGTTTGAAGTCTTAAAGTCTTCCGAAAGAAAATAATGTTTTTTTTTTCAAATAAGTCGATAAACCGCCACTATAATCATCTGAAAAGTGAGAGCAAACTGTTATTAATGCACATCGATAAAAGTCGCTATATAGTGAGCCTGCAAACATAACTTTTAAAATTTGGTTCGAATTTTAAAAATTACGCTTAAAAGGTGCAATAGAAAAATAACGCCTAAAATCCCCTGTACCACAAAACGATCTGCTGATAATAATTAGGGTCTTTGTAATAATAAGCAAGATCTGACGAAACGTTGTTAATGACCAAAAGAAAATCAAAAAAATACTGGATCGTGCAGAAAAAGAAAAGACGTAATAACTAACAAAAACTAAATTTGTTTAAACTTAGATAATTGTGATTAAGCTGACACGATTGAAATGGTTCGAAATACAGAATAATCCCAGCGAACGTCATCACTCGAAAAAGTATTATTGTTGTAGCTGTCCAAATAGTTCTACATAAAATATAACTAATTAGTCCATTAATGGGTACGGTAGAGTCTATATAGTTACCGTTTTGAAAAAACACACGACACAGAATAATGGAAAAAAATATTCGGGCATTTAACTGTTTAGATTCGGACATGTTTTAGAATCGCACAGCTAACATTACATTTTTGACACTGTTATGCGGTGATTTCGCAATAATCAGTTAACGAAGACAAGCATAATTTTAATACAGACTGCTAAAAAACCTGTAGCAAAAATAGTGTCGAGGAAAAACGCTTACGAAAGTTGTGCAAGTCGAAAGTTAAAGGATAATAACGCAATCCAATCCAAAATACGTGCACAGCGGATGACAAGAGTAAAACATAACAGCTCCATAATTATGACTCCAAGTGGTTTTCTCGACACCACTATTATTTTTGATAACCGTTTTAAGCGAGTAACAATTTTTGACAAGTTTTTTATATTGTCGCAACGAAAGCACTTTGTATTTGTTGGGTCAAAAATTGATGGTTTACTTTAATGCGTGACAACACAGTATTAAAATTGCTCGTTTGCCTACCTACCAGAAACATTATAGATTTAAGTATCATTCAAGCGCGGACACTAGTTTTTTATTTGCTTTGCAACAAAACACTACTAATAAGGCAATTGGCGAAGCTAAGCAATATACGAAGGGTGCGTATACCAATGTCGAAAAACCCTAACTTTTTTTAAAAAAAGGGTTGGTACAATAAATATATTTTGCTTTGAATATAGCTGTTGCAACTTAAAGCAGGTGGGCATAATACAAAGCGTAAACAATTGAGCTTGCGTTGTTACTTCGACAACACACTAGCTTGTTCTAAAAATAGACCCATTATTGAAATGTTTAAATAGTTGAGCGCACTGGCTATATACGTAAAGAATTTACTTGTGGATTGACTGGGTTGATTGCTTAAGCAAACACGGCCATAACGACAGCATGTTTTGAACTGCATAGAATTACCCGGCAAAACGCTATAGCTTATTAGTCCTGTACGGGGCTGTCAAGAACTGCAAACTGTTTGCAACGATTAAATTTGCGGTCAAAGTACAATTTGTCTCCTAAAGTTCATTTTCGTAGATACTGTGCAATAATCAAACATGATAATATATATGAAATTAACTCTACTTGTGATTTCCCACTTTGACAGAAAGGTGGTGTATTAAAAATAGACTCCAAACAAACATAAATGTTAAAAACTTGGAGAAAAATAGGAAAAAGCCCTTAATGCGAGTCTGTGGCCTAAAAATAGTGATATATTTAAAGATAATACTTTGGCTCCAATTGCCTTAAATAATTAATGTAACTGTGTAGTGTAAAACGTTTTCCTGAACTATGAAACTAATGGTTAAGCAATTCGCAGTTAAGATCGACGCCGCCGGCTTCGGAACGCATGTAATGTCAATGTCAATCTGCAAAGCGTTGTCAGTTTAACCATTGTAGGGTTTCGATTCATAAGGTTATTT
>QXVZ01021421.1:0-15951 GCA_008931825.1 Phallusia fumigata | reverse complement strand
GGGCGGTGCGACTTTTTGGAGTATCGTTAAGGTAGCCGACTTCTAATTAAAAAGCCACATACAGACAAGATCAATGCCCACCGAATGTTTGCTATTTCACCCAAGAAGTTCAACTACACACCTTTTAATGTCATACAAGCCTTTATCAAATTCCACGTTTAGCCCACTTTTCAAAGGTTTTAAAGGGGAAAGCCTGATGGAATAGCGTAGCCAGCACAGCAATTTAGAGGGGTCATATGTTTCTGGGGGTAACCTACCTTGACCTAGAACTTAAAAATTCGGGCGGGACATGCCTATGCCTATGTACTGTTGCGTTTAAATGTAAAAGCGAGCCTTCAATTAAAAAGCTACTAATATCTATAGGCTCTATGTTTGGGAAACAAAGACAACCCAATTTCTTGCCCAAGTTCCAATAGTGTCAGTGCTAGAGCGTGAAATGGAAATTGTCACCTCGCGTGAAAACCGTAGACCGTGCAAGAAACCGCAACCTACTTGTACAGCAGCAGTACGATCGAGTTCGCAGTGTTTGCATCGAGACCAGTTGTTGGCTCGTCGAGAAACAACACGGGCGGATCGAGAATCATCTCCATGCCAACGTTGACGCGTTTTCTTTCGCCACCCGACACCCCGCGAATGAACTCGTTGCCCACCTGAGAGTTTAAGTGCCGTATGTTGTAAAGTTTAATTGACGCCATAAACTCGCGTTGCGCAATCAAATCTTTTGATCACTTTTTTTAGTGTCCGTGGTCTGGTCCACGTAAAAGGCTCACCATAAACCTTAACGAAAACTTTACTTGTATTCTTGTGCAAGGGTTCGAAAATCAATGGTTATATACCACGAATGGCTGGTTCCCCTAACAATCGAGATGATGATACCAGTTTTGTTTGGTTAGTGCCAGTCAAGCTTCAGAATGACTTTGTATCAGGGCATGTTTTTGAGGCAGTGCCTAAATTATTTATAAATTCTGGGTATCGCTCCACAAACCGATGCAAATAAGATTTTGCCAAACAACCTTACCCCACACATCCTGCATGCTGCGAAACTCGAATGTCAAATCGTGCGTAAAAACAGTTACACTGTGCGTATTCTTTGCAAGACCATCCTACGCTTTGTCGAGGGTGCTTGCAACGGAGTGACCCATATAATGCAACCCATATGCGAGTTACGTTTGGCCACCCATGCGTTACGCTTAAACTCTGTACAAGTAAAAATGTGGGTAATTGAGACGCAAACTCACCATTGTATTCGCACAAGCCTGAAGGCCCAGCTGCTCCACCACTCCTTCAACCTTCTTCTTCCGTTGCTCGGCGGTATACTGCTCTGGCGGAAGTCGCAGGTTGGCGGAAAACGCGAGATTCTCTTTCACTGTCAACGTCCCCATCACAACATCGTCCTAAGGGATGGGTAATGTAATCAAACATAAATTTATTTCCAGACACACATGCATTTTGAATCTATTCATTGTGGCGTTATAAAGGCTTCAACCATAATTTCAATTCTGGTTTGACGTCAGTTTATCGATGTGTAACAGTGAATTGACAAACGAGACAAAATTAGACGGACCTTGAACGATTTAGGTAATGTTTAGCCATGTTGTAAAGCATTGTGTGCCTTCGTTAAAGAGGGTAAAAAGGTGGTACCTGTACAACGTATCCGCTCATCAGACGAAAGTCTCGAGGGGCCTTTTCGCCATTTAACAAAACGTATCCAGCCTTTAGTCCCTTGGGATCCTTTCTTTTCGCCAGCACATCCAGTAACCTACATACGACACAACGTTTTTTACACAGTACACATTGGGTTAATCTTCAACGAACAAATACCGTATCCCAAACGAGGTACCATTTTAGCACAAACAACACGAGTTATATTTTTTATTTAAAGGAAACATGGGCGCTGTTGCAACTCTGCAATGATACCCCTTCACCCTATCTCACACATCTGTGGCCCTTGTCTCATATGGCCAAACACGACATGGAAACAGCTGATCAGGCATATTTACATGGTTATGGTTTGGATAACAATCTTAGCTGAATTACAAACGACTTACGAAGTTTTTCCGCTTCCTGTGGGTCCCATGATTGCATTCAGGCCCGGGGGTAGCAAGCCACTGCACAAAAAACGATAATGACAGTGATGTGTTGTTCTGTTCGGTTATTAAGCGAACTGATTTTACCTTACACCACACAAAATCTCTTTCATTGCGGTTTTTCCACACAAAGGTACATCGTCCAGTTTTTGAAGGACCTCATATCGAATGTTGTGGAAGCTTAGACTGATATCTTTCCTGTCTGATGTCGAACCGTTCATATCGGAGCCCGAAACCCTGTTTTTCATAGCATACATATTGTAAGCTTATCTAAGGATTGCATTGACGAAACAACCGCGCGACTCATTCAGGCGCCATGCGAAACGACTTGGTCTGGGCAATGACCCCAACACGGTTTACAAAAAAGCGAGGGAAAAAGGCGAAGTAGTGTCTCGTCGTATGAACGACGTACCAAGCAAACTTGGCCAAAAACATTAGGCTCTAAATGAGCCTAAAGCAAAAAACTCAGCAGGACCGTACAACAGCTAATAATACTTTTTTTGATCTGCTGCATTTCACGTAATAATAAGAGTTAATATCCAAAATATTATAACCATTGGAAAAAAGACATAATAAGTTGTTGAGCTATCATTGGGACCGTGTTGAAACTTCAAGTGCGCTTAGTTTAAACTTGTGTAACCATTAAAGCGACGGATGTTTTTTTGGTGTTTCGTAGTGAACGCATATTACATATATTTTCTAAAAGCACGAACAAGTTTGCCGAAACAAACTTTTTGTAATGTAAAATTGTCCGGTTTGTCATGTAAACCGAATTTAACTTTTTTGAGAAGAAAAACATTCACTAGCCGGTCAATTTACCGGCGCCAGTGGATATATATACATCACATGTGGCGACGTATCTTGGTGACATTTACCGTAAACTGATACAAGGCAAAAGTATAGTTCGGATAAAAGTTTTACAGTCTATCGGGCTTTTTAGATGATTATAAATTACCAGTGCCTAAAGTCAATCGCTAAATAAAAGTTGTTGCCGCGCATATCATTACCTTACTTCTGTTTATCCGACTTGAAAATTATATTTAGATGTTTTAACAACCAGTTCGGAGCTGCTTCACCAAGGAACTGACCTTTGCTTAAATTCAAACACAAAAAGTTTCGAAGCACGGAAAAAGGCAGGGCACGATAAAAGTCATTGCACAAAGCGTGACAGTGCTGATAACGCAAAACACCAGGCGCGCTTTTGTGGGTGCAACAGCAATCGATAAGGAGTGGTCAGTAGTACATGGGTCAGTTTCCTAACAACGACGCCCTAAAGGATTTGTAGCAATACAAAAAGTGCAGTCTTATGAGCAAGCATAAAGTAACTTGAATAGAATACGACAAAACCATAACCACCAACAAACTGATCAAAAACTTGTTTTCCGTTTTTGAAGTTATAACAACCGTCCACTCCACAGTCCGTCGATTGTTGCTTACTTCGCAAACACTACACGTTTTAAGTATACTTTCTGCGGGGCTTACGATCGTGCTCGTTTAGACTTGATCTAAATTGGCTGTTGATCATTTACGCGACATTTGTTAAATTTGCAAGGTTTATTCAGGGCATTGCCTACATAATTTTGAGGAAGATTTGCGAGCAGATTATTCACAACATTGACACATCCTATTAATAATATTGGAATCTCATGAGCAATAATACAATACAAATTACAGATGTCGGACAACCATAAGAAGCACCTCGGGTGAGGGCTTTCTTGGTGTCCATTTTTGTTATTTTACCCCACAAAAAGAGCTGGGCAACCGCTGCTTCACAATATAATCGATCATATCTCATGTTTGTACAGGGATCGAATAGAAAATCGTACCGGGCACAAAATAGTCCTGAATCAAGCTGCGCAATCCTGACGAAGCTGATGAACTGTCTCAAAGTTCATTTAGGTGTTAATAAGTGTCCAGCACCATTACACGCGTTGCAACGCTTCCCTGCTTTAGGCAGTTTGGCACTTACGACTTTTGTAATTGCCTAATTTGCACTCAATAAAACCTTGCGACCATATCCTTTTTACGGTCAGGTTGCAAATCTCCGACTTTTAGGACAGTGGTTCCCAACCTTTTTGTGTGAATGCCCCAGCAAATTATTATGGTTCACGACCTCTCATTGAATTTTCCGATGTACGATAAATAATGATAATGTGACATGTGAACTTGTAACGGCACCATTTCGTGAAACACTAATCTTGTACCAGGCACTCAATATTACATTTCAAAGCTTTTCTGTCGCTAGATGTGAGCGAATGCATAGTGAACAAGTTTTAAGGACATAGCGAAAAGATGTTATTAGAAAATAAGAAAAATTATGCGTTTCTCTTTTCCTAATACGTTGGCTGCTGTAGTTGCAATTAAAACGTGTCGTCTTTAAATTTAAGATCTTGAACGTATACTCCTTACCGTCCTCATACCAGGGTAACTGCAGCCTTTTGTCTATCAAGTATTCGTTTCAGCAAACTTTACAAACTTTGTTATAACTTACCATAAAATAGCACTCAACCGAACCGAACCAACCTTCACTTGAAATGACTAGGTGACTATTTTCGTGGTATCATAATTATGAGTTGTACTTCGACCTTGGGGTTACCAGTTATATAACGCCTAATCCAACATACGTCATTTATCAACTGCAAACATAGTTTTGCGACTGCAAAAATGTTTACTGTACCGTGAAAACGAAATCGTTTTCCATCCCCAATCGTCAGCAGGCTTATGTCTTCCTTTGAATGATAACTCCATCTTTGCGATCAAATACCCAGATTGCTTCACGCGATGCTAAATATAGTGGACTTTAGCGCCGTCGCGGGGAATGAACATAGAACTGATAGTTTTGGTCGGTTGGTTTCGGTAACAAGTGTTTGTTTATCGAGGAGAACCCTCAAGCCCTGTCTCAATTATGTGGCTCGAAACCGATCCAATATGTACATCATATTTCAGGTGTTATCTGCAGTTACTGCCAACTAAAAGATACGTGTGTTTCGATTAAAACATCTGTGTAGGAGAACCAAAGCCGAAAAAATTAAATTATTGTTTTTTATTTTCTAAAACCTGACAATAGAATTTTAACTACCATAGAAATCAAAAATATTTTTTTATTTCTTTGAAAAAAACTTTTTTCGAACGCAACCGTTTGCGAAAGAACGATGCCGAGCGCAATCAGTCTGGTTGCATTTACTGGCAAGTTGTTTTGAAAGCGCTGCTTGAGAAACCGTTCCTGGTGTGCAAGCAAAGCTTCAACTGACAAATGCTTTAAAAAAATACTAGCACACTTTGCACTGCAGCATTTAAAAACGAACCGCACCTTAGTCTTAAAATAGCAACCTAACGTTTTAAGAAGGATACAGGTTTGTATTTCGAACATCAGGTGTAATCTGTCACGCAACAAAAATATAAATATGGATCGAACTTTCACGAAATCTGATTCAAGTGAAGAGAATTTATCTGATGAAGACATCGACGACAGGGACGACAAGCCCATTCAGCTGCAGTTTGAAAGCAACGGAAGGTAAGTGTTGTACAGTTTCGACTGTCATTAGCCAACTTGTTGGATGTTTGACTTTGCAATCAACTGCCTGAGATAAACAAAAACCTAATTTAGAATCCGCTTACGAATCTGCAGGTTTGTTACGGATGTTGAAAACCGTGAAAAACTTTTCAAGGCTATCTTCAAACAAACGTTGGTTATGTGAACGTAGATAGTTTAAAAAAATAGCCGAAAGTGTACCATTTTTTATGGTGGGAAAAAGTCCTTAGAGACTAAAAACTTATAGTTATGATAAATTACGTGGTACATAAATTGCGCTTACCTGATACATTTATGTTTTTGTTACTCCAATATTTTAGTCCGTATCTTGTGTTCCTAAAATTTATTTTACAAAAGTTAATTTTCGGTACAGCAACTGTGTATTAGTAACCCTGTACCTATATTGCGACAGTTCAAATCAAAANGGCAGCAGGTGGGTTCATAGCTGAAAACAACAAAGTTTGATATTAAGTATGATAGAACCACAAATATACATTAATTAGGAGCACAAGATCAAGATCCGGACTTGAAGAGTAGCTTAATTAAAAATATATCTGCATCAGTGAATCGTCAGTGAGTAATGACGATGACAACAGCGATTGTTGAAACGTTTGCATTACAATGTATTCACTGTGTGTTCTGGGGCAATTATGTTATCATCGTCAGCGAATAATGACAANTTTCGACTGTCATTAGCCAACTTGTTGGATGTTTGACTTTGCAATCAACTGCCTGAGATAAACAAAAACCTAATTTAGAATCCGCTTACGAATCTGCAGGTTTGTTACGGATGTTGAAAACCGTGAAAAACTTTTCAAGGCTATCTTCAAACAAACGTTGGTTATGTGAACGTAGATAGTTTAAAAAAATAGCCGAAAGTGTACCATTTTTTATGGTGGGAAAAAGTCCTTAGAGACTAAAAACTTATAGTTATGATAAATTACGTGGTACATAAATTGCGCTTACCTGATACATTTATGTTTTTGTTACTCCAATATTTTAGTCCGTATCTTGTGTTCCTAAAATTTATTTTACAAAAGTTAATTTTCGGTACAGCAACTGTGTATTAGTAACCCTGTACCTATATTGCGACAGTTCAAATCAAAATTTGTAATAAAACGTTTTGTGAGAACCGTTTTCACAGGGTTGGTTTTGAGTTTTATGTTTACAATAGCAGTTCGCAAGACGACGAAGAAAACCCAGATGCAGAGAAACCAGCAACCACGGAGTTGAAAGCGAAAAAGACTACCGCAGCCAAACATCCGCCTTACGTGAAAATGATCGCTAGCGCCATCTCGAGTGTGGCCGACAGAAAAGGCGCAACCGTACGCAGTATAAAGATGTACATAATAGCAAACCACTTCCTTCCTGACGACGTGGGTATATACATCATTAGTGATAAGTATATTTTCTGTTTTGCAATGCATTATGTATTTTAAACATTATGTATACAGGCCAAGATGAAACGAAACTTGAGATCTCAGCTGGACAAAGGTTTGGCAAACGGAATGTTAATTCGACCGAAACCGAAAAAGGGTGCCAAGGAAGCAACAGGTAATGCTTATAAATCGGTAAAATACAGTGATATCTTCGTCCAGCTAAGTTGAGGTTCGCAATTCACGGTTTTGAATGATCTCCACAGAAAAAAAGGATATTGGGCCAATACCTGTGTGTTGACAAGCGCTGTTATCAGCCCAGATAAGTTTAGACAAGATTGCGCTNTTGGGCCAATACCTGTGTGTTGACAAGCGCTGTTATCAGCCCAGATAAGTTTAGACAAGATTGCGCTTTAGTCTTTTTGCTAATGAGGTGAAAGGGATAATATCATACCTTTCTATAATGGCATTACGCGCTGCACAACTGCGGATAAATATTCTTTCAATACTTAGTGAGGTTAGTTTTTAACGAGGCTTTTTACAGATTTGTTTGCCTTTTACAGACTGTTAAAAACTCAACATCCATATAACAGTAATATGGCGTCACACTGTCAAAAAAATTTACTGGAAAAACTCTGGCAGCAGTTTCTATGTTTTTTTTTCGTAAACGAAATTTACGGCAAGCAGATCAGTAAACTGTTTACTTTCGGTTTCGTAAAAAAAAATACGGACAAAAATCCAGTACCTTTTTTACAAACGCATTAGAGTAAAACGGATTTACTGAAATTCGGTCTGGCAGCAGTTTTTACACCTAATTCCGTAATATATTTACTGTCCTGATGACTTTTTGTCCCAGCTGCACAGTAAAAACACACTGAAGTAAACGAATTTGGAATTTGTATTATGCACAATAATCACAACTGTTTGATTATTTGTGCAAGGCGCACAACTTTTGGGTTTGTTGTGTCCCTTTGTTTCTTTGGGTTTTTGCTGCCAGGACTGTTGATTCCTGCAAAGTATCTGAAAACATATTGCACACACATTTTAGTTGATTTATAATGTTTCTTAACTACCGCTACATTATACTATGACTGTAATTATTTTGTGTCAGTGTTAGGAGACTCAAATCACACTTTTTCTGACTTAACTCAGAACTAGTGGTTGATTCAAGAAAAAAAGCCACAGCTGGAAGACAGCACCACGTCTTTTTGGCACAAACAGTATTTGATGGTCTTACTGTAGTGTTTTTTAAGGCAACTTTAAAAAATTTGACAAACAAACCATTTCAAACAACTTTATTTGCTTTTGTGTTACATTTAGTAAAATGTTGCAAACCCATGTAGCTAATGATAATAAACACTCATCTGATTAAAAAAACAACTGAAACACTTACCTTTGAATAAATTCCAGGGTGGCAACAACCTGGCTAGGATATTCTATGTTGTACACATAGTAACAACAAAAGCAGTAGGCAAGGGCCTCAAAAAAGTTGTCTGTGGCAATCAGTTTTAAACCTTCACACAGCACTATGAACTCTGTTCCTAGGCCATAGGAGTCACCTGTGCAAAAAACAAATGTTTTAATTTTGTAAGCACACAAATAAAAAGTCAAAACAATAAAAATATCTCACCAAGAACTGCAAGAAAAGGGGCTGCTGGCAGTTTATCCAGGTCCTCTTGCAAGGTTGCAGCATTCTTAAAAAAATACTGGTTCAGTTGTGGATGTGTTTTGATGCAGGCAAAACTAAATATTTGTATTGGACTTAATATAATAAGCACGCACTTGACATACAATTGAGGTTAATTCAAACACCGTTTGTGCACTTCCCTGTTTTATTAGAACTTACTGCTCCAAACCAGCTATCTAATAATGGTGTGGAAAAAAACTTACAGCGAAGCATCTGGATAGAACTTGAACATCTTCCAAGAAGTAGGCAGCCAACAGGTTTAATATGTTGATAAGTTTGGGAAGACTACTTCCCATTGCCTTCTTTTCCAAATATATTTGCTTGTAGACTTTTCTTACTGAAGGTTTGCAGCATGTTTTTAATGCTCTGCAAAAATCATTGTCATTAAAATCTGCAAATTTACAAAGAAGATTTTAGAATATAAACATGTTGTACCTGTAAATCAATTGAGTGCTGCCACGCATTTTATCGAGAATGTGTTTTTGGGCATCAACTTTGTTCATCAGCATGGAATAGTGTTGAAACAAAAACTTTGGGATGCATAAAAATGGCCATTCATTGACTACAATTTTTACTTGCATATTTTTGTTGATAAGCTCCCGTTGCAGATAATAGGTTTTTTCCATGTTTAAAAATACCCGTTCTATGTCTGGACTTTGCTTCTTACTTTCCTCTGACAACCATTTTTTTACTGCACAGTCAGCTTCTGATGGCACTGCTTCAGGGGACCAGTTTATGCATCCATAA
Source organism: Phallusia fumigata (assembly GCA_008931825.1). Classification (NCBI taxonomy): domain Eukaryota; kingdom Metazoa; phylum Chordata; class Ascidiacea; order Phlebobranchia; family Ascidiidae; genus Phallusia; species Phallusia fumigata. The sequence goes on along the minus strand of QXVZ01021421.1, from coordinate 6,522 downwards.
GGTCTTTTTGTTGAACCTTTGTTTGGAGATTTCTCCTGCAAAGCACCATAACTTAAACTTTTCCTAAACTGACTTCCCCAGATTTTAAACCCTTTTAGAGGGTGTAAGAGATGGTTAATCCATTTATAATTAAATCCATTTATAGCATTTCCTTGTAAACTAAAACTAATTTGATTGTATCAATACAAATTTGCCTTATAATAAACATCCAAGTGTTTATGCCTTCTTTTTTTGAGCCCTGTGGATTTGCTACCTGTTAAACCACATTTTTCTGCACTGTTTGCCTCACTAGACCAAAACTATCTGCACAGGAGCAATTTGTAAGAAACATATTTTATTTTTAATTTCCTTACCTTGTGCTCCTTCTGTTTTCTAATTTGATTTTCCCATCTGTAATACAGTTGGTTCGCCAAAGATTCATGGCCACTTCCAATAACTACATCTTCAACTGTATCTTTAAATGAACTCGGATAAGTTGATGTAATATCATAAGCTATTTTCTTAAACGCTTTTCTTCCAGGCCTGGCTGCAATCTGTAAATGTCATTCTAAAGTTACACACTCTATTTGTCTTCAACACTTAAACATCTCAGTCATAACTTTTGTAACCATCACACCTTTTGAACTTCGTCAACGATCCAGTGTATTAGCTGCTTTTTCTGAAACTGTGTCGGAATCTTTCCTGATTTTAAATCATTAACCAAGTCTGGAAAGAGGTCCCATTTTACAGAAAAATCAAGAAGGCAGACTTGCTCATCACTTGATGAACTTGAGTTTAAAAATACATCTGTGCTCGAACTTGAAAATTCACCTGACATAAAAATACCAGTACAATATACACAACACAAAACCTAACATACACAATACGAAGAATATACTTACTGGCATTATCATCAAGACTAACACTTTTCAAAATTTTTTTTGCCTGTACCAATGTAAACATTGGCAACAAGTCACTACACTCTAGCAGCTCGAAGTCTTTGGGGACAATTACCCCCAACTTTGAGACAAATGTGGTTGCCTCCTGTAGTTTTTGAGGATAATCCATTTCAGGTAGCACACTGGTTATAAAAGCAGAAATGTCCATATTGATCTAGAGATGTCCTGCAACTGTAAAACACACATGTAATACAAAATCTTTACGATGGACTATTACCATCACTTTAGGCACAAGGCTCTGAATCAGCATCAATAATATAATGACGCAACACAAATGTATTTCCTGAATACATGCAGATTGGAAAGGAATCCCACAATTTTGAAACTTCAACACAAGTAGACACAGAACATGATTTTGATTTGTAAATACCAATGGCTGGATTAAATGTTGCAAACTGCTTTTCAACAACAAAAAAAAGTTTGGTCATATAAATGAACAATGCATCAATTTTTCCCAAAAATAGGTCATAACCAACTTTACTTAAAATCACATTTAAATTAACAGTGTAGACAACTCCACGATATGTAGCCCGCTTTATAAAAACACACTCTCTAATATCAAAATCATTGTCTGCAACAACATTATTAATGCTATTGCAAAAAAGGTCAGTACAATTCTCATCAACTTTAAGTTCTGGCTCAAATAACCCATTTTCCAACAAACATGCCTGTAATAACTGATGGTTGTGTGCCAAACTGTAGGCAACATTAACAAAATTTTTTGAATTCCTAATTACTCTTTTAAAGTATGAATGTTTACTTTCAAATCTTAAAGTGGATGTATGAATACAAGGGCCAAATTGTAAAATAACCCAAGGGTAATGACTTAAATAGTGGTGTTTAGGTCGTAATGGCACATTACTAAACTTCAAGATTCGCAAAGACAAGTATGAAGAAATAAGGTGCTTCAAATGCAAAATTGCATTATTGGTCAAATTGGGGGCAACACATATTTCAGTAATAAGACGAAGTTTCAAAACAAGTTTCCATGCATCATCATCTAAATTAACAATTTTGCCCAAAATAAACAAAGGAAAAAGTCTTGTAAAGCACCAGTTTTGACTTGCATTACCGGAAAGTCGTTTTGCACCTTTTACAATAAGTGGAGGCCTGGAAAGTTTATCAGCAGAAGAGAATTTAAACTTTTGTAGCACACAGTTTAGAAAGTTTAATGAAAACCACTTTTTGGAAATAAAATAGTTAACATACAACATCATGTCCCATTGCATGACTCCTTCAAACAAGTCATGTGCTAGGCAAGGAGGTAATCCTGGAGCACATACATGAAAATAATGTAGGTCATTAAAAACACTGTTCTGCTTTATACCCACAAAATCTAACATACCATCTTTGATATGTTCAGATATGGCTCTTTTATAACTTTCGATTGATCGCAACGAAACTGGACACAAGCAGTCTTTACAAAAATCTGATTTTTTTACATTGCAAAAGCGACAAAAATAAGAAGCACTGCTGAAATTGGTAGTAAATCCCCCCAACCAATGGCTTCCTAAATTATCCCCCATGATACAAATGACAGTGCCCAATATATTTTTTCCAAAACCTAAATCGATTCCTTCAGATTCTAAAACCTTAAGGTCTCTGATCAAAGGGTAAAAGAGGGTAGAGATGGTAAATTCATTGATAAGCTTTTCTTTGCATAGTAAAACTAATTGTAAGTTGTCAATCTTTGATCGATTGTACCAATACAAATTTGCTAAAGTATAATAAACAGCCAAAAGTTTGTGCTTTCGTTTTCCTGACCCAAGTGGATTTGCTATCTCAAAAGCATCTTGGTACAAAACTATTTGGATGTGTTGTTTGTTTGAGGCCAAAAAGGTGCTATTTTTAAAAATCAATCCATCCCGAAAGTCCTGGTACTGATGTGTTTGCTCTAGTGGATGTAAAAACTGGTGCCTTGTAAATGGGTCCATGAACAATGCCTTTAATGTATCCAATATTGGCACATACTGAAACGAATCTGATACTGAGAGATCATCCTCAACCATAAGCTTAACAGAGACCGGTGCAACGTAGTTAAATGTTGATTTTAAAAACTGTTCACGGGTATAAGCAGATCGTAGGATTCCACTTTTGTGTAGTTTATGCAATGAATCTGCATGTGTAATACCCTGCAACACCCTTGATACAACCTCTGAATTAACTGAGTTCTTTAATAAAATTGACTGTACATTTAAGTTTGTATGCAATGCTTGGTTTGTTAATAGTTCTTTCAGGTGTAGTAGTATTTTGTCAATAGTTGACACTGGAACAAAATACTTGTGCTGAAGCATAAAGTAAAACAAAGTGTATCTTTTGACCAAATCTTTTGATGGTTGAGGAACTGTACTTTTTTCCATAGGCTCAGTAGGCATTGGTGCTACAGACAATGCGAAGGAAGGGATTTGTTCAGTGAAACAACTTGTGCTGCTATCTAGAGTATGACAGCGCGATATATGGGATGAAAATGAAGAGACAACAGTATACTTTTTGTCACAATTTGTAACAGGACATTCAACTGAAAAACCACATCGCATATGCTTCTTCAAATGAACAACAAGTTGTTTGTAGCTTTTAAAAGTTTGTTTGCAAAAATCCAAACAACAAACAAATTGGACGGCTGACACTGACATTCCAGTTTCCTTTACACAAAAGTAACCACCAATACTCGTTTCTTATAGCTGGATTGATTATACCGTTGTTAGCCCTACAAGTGCAAAAACACTCTTCACTAAAAACTAGTCATTTAATTTTTACACAAATTAACATTACTTATTACTGGTCACAATTATAAAACTTTCCTACTTAACGATACCACACAATAAAAAACACCAATTCTTGTTCCTTTTCTTCAAGACGTTTACACATAGGCTACCTAAATTTGCGTCCTAATAAATTTACGACTTTCAAACATAGGCTTCCCGAATCTACGTCCGATCACTCCAGAAACCAATGTCGACTGTCAGTGCAGACGCCAGACAGCCTGTGATTGGCTGTCAAATTTCCCGTCATGCATTGCGCGGCCATGCTGGATTTACTGTTTAATCCGTATATTTTTGAAACGACGTTGTACGGAAAACAAAAATTATTCAATGTAAAGTGTTGAATGTTTTTAGGATAACAATTGTTTAGGAAAGCGGACAGGAGTAAACCGCTGTTTCTAAATGTCCATTATAGACGACAACGTTGTAACTTTTAAACATTTGAAACTGAATCTGCTGCACAGTGTTAACACAAACTGAAGATCAAGTTTGTCAACAAACAACCATAATTAAAACTATTATTCTTTTTAGTTTTCATAAATACATTGACTTACGAACAATAAAAAAGTACTTTTAAAAAAAAGTAAATGAATTTTAACCTAAAAAATCCGTATTTGTTTGCAACTAACGGACAAAAACTAGTAAGAAAAAAATACTATACCAAGACTGTAAAATTTACAGCAAAATCACCGTAAAATGTTTGTACTTTCCTCTTATTTTTTTTTTTACTGGCAAAAAACGTATTTGTTCGACGTTTACCGGTAAAAATCCGTAAAAATAAAATACGACATAAAACTGAAAATTTTTACGGTAAAAATTCAGTTAAATTTACGGGTTTTTTTAACAGTGCACCCAAAAAGAAACAACTAACGCTCTTGAGTTTTGTTTGGTTGCATGCTTTTATTTTTTATCATAATCGGAGAAAAATTGTAACGCTGATTAGGTAAGAAGTGTACTCGATTGTCTTTCTGTTTGAAACTATAGGTTTACAGGGAAGGTTCAAACTAAATCCACAGTGGGTGAAAGACCAGGAGAAAAAGCAAAAAGTCGCCGCGAAGGCCAAAGCTCAGAAAGCAAAGAAGAAAACGACATCTTCGAAAGCAGAAGCACCAAAAGTTGATGGCAGTAACCTCACCAGCCTAAAGGATAAATCATATTCTGTGCGAGTAAGCAACAGTTTCAGACATTTATTTTAGTTTTATGATTAATGTGTCATATGTGTGAATAGACAAATGTTAACTTTGTGAGGCAAATATATAAACAGATAAATGTTAACGTTAGGTTCAAATCCTAAACATATTTTCCACAAAAATATGGTACTATTTTTGTACATTTTGACGGCCGTTGACTGCCAATTAAATCTGTTGCAAATGTTGTTGTATTTTTGGTTGTAGTTGGCTCAGGACAAAATCAAGAAGGCGCGAAAGTCGTTGGCAATGTCCCCCGCAGTCACCAAGCTTACTAAAAAGCGACCTACCGTCAAGAAGAGAGCAGACGGCGGAGGTGAAGGCGAAAAGGTGGGCTCTGTTGGATGTTGTCGGTGTTTTCCAAAAATCATTTTATTCTCTTTCAGCCAGCCATTGCAAAAAAGGCAAAGAGTTCAAAAGGAAAATCAGGTAGTAGGTTACGCAGTAAATTGTACATGTGTTTGTAAGCGTGAAAATAATCCTAATGCAAATCAGAAGCCGCTTTGTCAAATGATGACAAACCAAAGAAAAAAACAAAGCCCGCAACAGACGGAAATGAAAAAAACACCGCTAAAAAGAAAACCTCGACAAAAACGACCAAAGAAAAAGCAGCTACCAAGGCTAAACCGGCAACAACAAAGAAAAAAACTTCAGCCAAGACTACCAAAGCCAAGGCTTAATAATAATTTCACTTGGACAAGTCAGCCAATTACCAACTGCTATGGATGTGCTTGCATGTTCGCAAACGCTTTTCGCATGCCACGGCACCTAATCGATCTCTTATTCAAGAACCTAACACATGGAATTAGTCGGTGGCTTTTGTATGAACGACAGTAAATCGCCTTTAATACCGTCATGGTACGAGTAAGGCGTATGTCGGATTTTGTTTAATCGTTTTTTGGCCCTTGTAACTGTGGTGCTCGGTTGTGTGCGAGATTTTGAGCTATACCATTGCTTTCGACTTATTGTGAAACATATTTTGTTTCTAACTAGTGTTTGCATGGTCTTAATAGAGTAAAAAGGTGTCGCTACAGCAACAATTTTTTTCCGAACTCTATTTATAGCCTAATTAGTGACCAAGTGTACGTAGAATATATAGTCTTGGATGATCTATGTATGTATAAAGATCTCCTATGTTCTGGAAAAGTTTATTTGGAATGTGTAACGAGATTTTGCTTCATGCCGTGGTTTGATCAGGATGCTTGTGTATTTTACAAATATAATATTGGGATTCTTGTGCTTGAGAGGTAAGAGCTTACCAAAATATGGGTCTTAAATACCAAAAACGAAAATGTAAGAACCCTTGGATAGTTTGGATCTAATACGTATAGTTCAGTGCATTTATTTATGCTTTATTAGATTTCTTAAGAGGTTTGTTTTGTTAGACCTCAAAGGGAAATGGCTTTTTTCAACCAAAATGAAAATAGCAAGGCACTTTAACACGTCTAGTCGACAAGTCTACCCATCGTTCGTTCACCTGAAAACAATTAACTTTTATTAGAACACTGAAAAGATACGATTGAAACAAATTACAAATTTACAGAAGCATTTTGTCTGCGAGTCTCCACCGCTCCGAAAGAGGAAATTGTTGAAGGGCAAAGGGCTGTTCTTCGTTGTATTTACGCCGATGAATAT
>QXVZ01021414.1:0-15573 GCA_008931825.1 Phallusia fumigata | reverse complement strand
CCTGACTGGGTAAAAAGTACGTTACATACCTGTTGAAGGGGGTTTTGACTTACCCTTCCCAAAGCGTAAACTTTACCACGTTTTGTTTTTTCAGCCAAGTTGCTGGAAGTTTCTGTACGAGTCACCCTCTCCTCATACATCAGAATTTCCAGCTCCTTGGAACGAAAAACTCGGTCAACTAGAGAAGTTGATACTGATTCGATGTGTGAGACCTGATAAAGTAGTACCGGCAGTACAGGTATAAAACTTTGGTGTCACTCGAAAATCCAACTTTGCACATAAGCCAACGTTCCAAATTTTTACTTGGGGAATTACAATATTGATTGGATCCAATTTCGAATAACAGTTTAGCATACTTTTAATTATTCTGAAAATGTATTCCAGTTTTATTCAGAAATGGCCTTTTTTCTGGAAAAATTTGTTCCGGTTTTAAGCTGCCGTTTTGACCTCCTAACCCCTATACCGAACACCCAAACCACATTAAACAGGAATCGGAGACATGGCATTTTGACTCAGTTTTCAAAAGGCACTGAAGCTTGCTTATCTTTCGGATTTCGCCGGAATATTCCAGTTTAAAACCAGTAACATCCGGTCTTGGCTCCCTATTGATTGTCAAAAATGAGTTTATACCGAAATTCATACATCAAATAAATTATCGACCAAATTCAGCGTCAATCACCTTCTTCAACTGTGCCGTCTTTATTAATCTAAAATCTATAAAACTCAACTTTTCTGCAGAGCTTTATAGTGAACAAGCTGGGAGCCTCCTACATTGAACCTCCGACATTCGACCTCCATTCGAGTTATCAGGATTCTGATTCTTCCACTCCTCTCATTTTCATCTTATCCCCCGGTGCTGACCCAATGGCAAGTCTGGTAAAGTTTGCCGAAGAAAAAGGTTGGTGCAATTTTGTCCTAATTTTCTGTGTTTTAATGTGGGTCTCCCCAAGTATTTCCAATTTAGCTGTTTTTGAATGTCACACTTTACTTTGTTTTTTTCGGGGGGGGGAGGGGTTTATTTGCACTGATACAAGCCGTTCTCATAATATACTTTTTAACTCTAACCTTCCTATGACAATTTGTTTTCGTTTAACACAATTTTTTAGTTTATTTCTTTGGCAGACTTTTTAATACTGTTTGCACCTTGTCATAATTTGGTCTTCATTTTTAATTTATTTTTCCAAACATTGTTTTGCATTGTTTCGTGTTAACGTAATTGCGGCAGTTTTATTTGGTTTTATTTTGTTTATCACTACAATTTGCACTGTCATCTCATTTTTGCATGTCATGTAAACGTCACACCGTGCATGTCGATCGCACCCAGGTATCATAGAACCAAGCACCACACAAGCCACCACCCCAAAAACTCCCCGGAACCCACTTTCCAGAAGGGCGTCTCTGCGCCCCAGGTCACCCCCGCGGCCCCCTATGCCAGCAGAAGCCCCAACTATTACCGCAAGTGAAATTAGTGGCCGACTATTGGGCATGTCGGATTCGATGTCAGGCTTTGGCGAGTCCTTGCACGGGAAAAAGTCGCTTCTTTCCCCGCCGATGTTGGGCGGTGTTCCCGAAGTGACTTTGGCCCCGAGTCGAGGTGCCGAAGCGGAAAAACCTACAGAGTTTCCGTTCAACGTCAAAATCACGACTCCCAAGGAGACTGACAGTAGTTTGACGCCACAAAGCTCAAACCAGGACGGAATTGTTTACAGTATGTCGCTGGGCATAGACGAAAAAACACAATCATACGCCTTGCATGCCATTGATTATATTACGGATGAAAGGAAATCGTACCTTGACGCAACACACGATTTAGACTTTGCACGTCTTAGTGTTATTTACTCCTATGGATCTGCAGCACAGTAGTTTCTATTTCAAACATCCATGCACTCGCCTGTCAACAAAATCGCTTACCATTTCAAAACATAATCAAAAAAATGTAGTTGCTCTTTTTTGGCTGCTTACTATTATGTTATGAAAAGGATTGATCAAGATTTTTGATGCTATAGCTGTTTAGCAGTTTGTTTACTGTGCTACAACCATGTATGCGTTACGCATAGATTAATACGTGCATCGCATACCACAAAATTGTACGGTTTAAATCTGTTATTCGAACTAAAATGGAATATATTCTGTTAGTGTCTGAACCGAACATTACAGTACGTCGTTTCTTAGGCATGTCGTCTGGTATGCAAACCATTTCACTCGGACAAGGCCAAGGTCCTATAGCGGAGCGAATGATAGAATACGCGAGACAGAATGGAACTTGGATTGTTCTGCAGAATTGCCACTTGGCTGTGTCGTGGCTACCGGAATTGCGAAGAATTTGCGAGGAGGTAGATATATTTGAATTAGAAGACGCAGGTGTCAACTTAGGCTAAATCGTGCGTGTATGGGGAAATATGCATTTAAACTCAAAGAATAGCAGAACACACAATTTTCCCAGCATGTTAATTAGGTATAACGTAATAACTAGGTAAAAAAGCATTCGGTTTAACAGTAGGACACCAAATGGCAGCTATTACGCAATATAAAATCATTTTTGTTACTGAAGTTTCTTGTGTGGGTGTGTATAAAGTTGCAAGGATCATCTTCACAAAACCGGAATACCTGTAATGGTTGCTTTAAACTTTATTGAAACCAGTAGTTCCCAACCTTTTTTTCTGCTTTACCTATTTCTATTTAAGCCAAATTTCCATTTTCTGCAATTTACCTAAATCTAATTCAACTATTTCTGCCACACTCCGTATGTAACAGTGCTATTTTCAGCTAATTACTCACCTGCTGCCCTGCCATTGCCACATGTGGGGAATCACCCATAGGTTAAGCCGCTCCTCAGTGTATACCCTAATGAAAATTTCACACTTCATTTCTGCAGGTCATCACCGATAAAGCAACGACTCGTAATGACTTCCGTCTGTGGTTGACTAGTTACCCGTCCCCCGAATTTCCCGTCCCAGTGCTACAGAACAGTGTGAAGATGACCAACGAGCCACCCAAGGGATTACGTGCTAACCTGCTGCGATCCTACAAGAACGACCCGATATCAGACCTGACTTTCTTTCACGGCATTGCCAAGGACAAAGATTCGGTAAGAGCATTTATTGGTTTTATTTGGGTGTATTTTCTTCGAGATGTTATGTGGATGTATGCATAGTTACGGGGTGCACTACCTTTTATTTGTTGCCGCCCGCATCACAGACTTTGTTTCACTAACGGCCACCCGTGACTCTAAGGTATTTTTTATGCTCGCAGATAAAATTATTCATAAACTCACTAACCATGAAGTTTTTATCACTGCACGATGGCGATTACACATATTTTAATATGCATGTATGGCCTTGTAAAATGTCATCCGCGGCCGTACAGCTCTATTTAATTTATTTTTTCAGAATTTGTTACTAAATCTGTACACTAGATAGCGAACTTCAGCACAAAATTTAATCACAAATTCGTTGCCTTAAATTTGTCGACCGGCAGTGGGCGCTAAAGAACAGTTAACATGATTGGCAGTTTGCTTAATATACGGGATTGGAAATAGTTTCAGGTCTACATTATCATAGATAGACCTAACGTAAATTCGTTAACCAATTTTCACATTTCAAAAGCTGTAATAGATAACTACAAATGACTTACCGAATCCTAGCCCCACTATGTGGGTTTTATCAGTATTATTCTGCGCAGACTTGGAAGAAAATCCTCTTTTCTCTTTGCTTCTTCCACGCCCTGGTGCAAGAGAGACGCAATTTCGGTCCTTTGGGTTGGAATATTTCATACGGATTTAATGAGTCTGATCTTCGCATCAGCGTTCGACAGACTCAAATGTTTCTCAAGGATTATGATGAAGTACCTCTGGTTGCTCTCAATTATCTTATTGGTAAGAAAACCCACTAAACAGGGGTTTTTAACCAGGGGCACCCCTACCCCTAAGGGGGTATTTCTGGGGGGTTCGAGGATGCTGAATCATTGGGTGAAATATATAGATACTGCATAGCATCTCAACATGTTATTTAGGCATGAAAACAAAAATTTCATTCCGGAAATTCCAGAAGGGGTTACGAGAACTGGTTGTTGATTTCAAAGGGGTTCCGACGTGGAAAAAGGTTAAGAACCACTGCACTAAAGTAAACAATAGCATGAAAAAATGGTTACACAGTGGTTGTTGGCCGTTGTGGGAAAAATATGTGAAGATTCATACAAGTTTACTTTCTGACCCTTTTTATGTNGTCTTTGCTTTAACGAGGATTTCTTTAAAACTGGCAAAGAAAAAAAGACTCTTGGTTTATTAGGTTCACCTGCAGTGTTACTTAGGCGATAAACGTTAAACCCGAATTACGTATTTAACAGAATACACCGTAGTAAGGTTACTGCGAGACAAATGTTTTATTATACATAACCACGTGATAGTAGAGTTACTACGTGTCAAGTAAATAAATCGTTTAATTGGATATCAGAAATTTTATTACAAATTGTGCTACTCTAAAACCAACGTCGTAATAACTTGTGATGTGACGCATTTTATGTACCTTGATCCCAGTCAGAATAAAGTGGGAAATGAGTGGATTTTTTAAGAACAAAAAAATGCTTACCGACGAGCAAAAGGCTCGTCAAGTGAGTCGTCCTTTCTTGTTTAGTATCGAAAAGTTTTGTACTCGCTGTGATCAGCTTGAAACAATCCAGCAACGTATGGTCGGAATTTGGTCACAAAGTGCATGGATACTTCGTTTAAAATTTTAGTGCAAATGTCACTCAATATGGGTTAAACCGCAATATACAGCGCAATTCAACTAATTCTGAAACACCCAAAACATAATTCCGCAAAACATGGGTTTTGCTTTGATGGTTGTGGGCTCAGTCAACTTTTGGCTTTTGGTACAGTCAACTGCGAAATTTGTTCACTTTAGCACGCTAAAGTATGCACCAAAGCGTATCAAGTAACTGATGCTGGAGTTGCTAGACATTTTGTTTCAGCAATAAGAGCCCTGTTTTTTGTGAACATTGTGTTTCATAAAATCTACGATGTGACCTTCTCAAAAACAAATTCTGTACATTATGTGTGTACTAAATCAAGTGGCCAGTAACCGTTGACTTGTGTTTGGTGCAAGTTTTTTAGGTATTGTTGGGATTTGGATGCTTAAATATTAGTTTAGTTGCTTGTAATGACCGCTTAGCCAGCAAGCCTAATTTTTCACACTTGTCATCTCATTAGACATGTTTGATTTGTGCTAACAGTCAATGTTAGTAAAATTAAAAAATCGGTTTTCGTTTTGGACATGGACAGTCTATGAATGATTCATTATTTGAATTTCGCCGTCTTGGGCGCTTAAGTATGCGATTGGTTTTATTAGTAGACCTGAACTCTTTAACGGAGTGTGCAAACATTGTGCTGGCTGCCTCTGCTGTAATGCCTGTAAAATTCGGAAAAAAAGATAACCTGCTGTAACTGAACTTTCTCTTGGGTCAAAGCGCTAGTTCACCAAAAATGATTTGCTTTTGCCATCCTATAGTTGTCCCGCTCTAAGCAGCATAGTTTGGGGTTGCTATCAGTTTTTGTCCGGTGCCTAATGTTGTAACACTAACTAACTTAAGGCAGTTTAGCATCCATTCTAACTCACAATCAGCATCAATCAAGCAGCCAATGAACTTCCCCCGCCTTTCAAGTTATCCTACATAGATTAACACAACAATGAAAATCCCTGCAGTGTATTCTTTGCAATTGCTACAGTTACTAGTTTAAACGCAGTAAACGCAGATTTTGTATCAGTCAGCAGCCTAACAAAGGGCGCTTTCCAAGCCAGCGGTCTCAAATCTACCAGGGGGTTTCCCATGTGGATACCCACCTCTGATGACGTTGTCAGTGATTGCATCACCCAAAATGATTTGCGCTAACTATGCTTTCTAATAATGATGCATATTACATGGCTAACCCCAAAAGTGCAGTGTATTTAAACCTACAAAGTGATAAAACTGAAAAAAATTCCAATTTTTTGTGGCACCTCATTCAAGTATACTGTAATCAGTATAGTGCAATATCACGTTTAAAACAAACAATTAGGTGCAAGTTGCTAGTGTGATTTACAATCAGTTTTGACCGTAACCTGGCAAATCGTCTCATTTAAGTTTATTATTCGTTTGCTTGTAGATGATACCCTGAAAAGATGGTTTGTTTCAATATATTGTAGTGATATCGCACAATTATGATAACGGTATGGTTTATTGAGCCCCAACCGAAACATTGCTGTGGTGGTGTTGCAAACATAAGAAATCAATTTGTGTGTGAACAAAAGAAGCCTCGAAAGTTACCAGTGCTTATATGACGCATATCCAGCCTTGGGCGGTAACCTCGGTTTAAAAACTAGAGAGAATTTGCATGGATCCAGACGAATTACCAATTAAGCGTCTACGGTATTTGGACACAATTTATCACTGCAGTATTTGCGAAGTAATGTTGTGTGTTTTACAAGCTTAACTTGTAATGTTTATTACAGACACAGAGCCGTGGTGTGCCTATAGCGTGATGGGTTGTAATGACCTGGGGTTACTTTAGATCACATATGGTTTGAACGACTGGAACGTCTGGGCTATTTATAGAGCTTTGTGCTGTGGGTTGCACGAGTCCATGGAAGAGGACGTGGGGTTACTTTTGGGCACGAAGGACGTTTTGGGCTGTTAAATAGGCATCGTATAGCAATTAACTGTGTTTACTAGGCTATGTTTAACAAATTAATTTAAGAGAAATTTGTTTGTGGCTTCAAACTTGGGATTTTTAACCGTTTTTAAATGCGTTGTTTAGTTATATTATTGCTAGTAAACGTGTTTGCATGTGCACTTGTGCAGGTAACGACGAAACAAACATAAATTTTGTAGAACCCCTGTTGATACTTAAAAATGTATTCCATATCTTAATCAACGGTCAGCAATATGTCCAAGAGTTTATGGGACAGGGCAATAAAGCCTATGTTGTTTACCTTGGTTATTTACAACCGGCTACAGCTGAATTTTTCAAGGTCACTATGGTCCCTGGTACGTGACACCATTTCCTTGTTATTGGATGGTGCAGAGGCATCCTTTAGCCCAGTTGAACTGTAAATTAGCGTTTTAGTTCGACTTTGATTGTGTTCACGGTGTTGTAACCTTGAACAAAGTCAGAGGTCAAATTTATTTCGAGAACAACATTATGTTGTAGCACTTGTTAGATCCTAGCAAACCGCATTGCTAACAAAGACGTTGAATTGAACCTCTTAGGTTGCAGTCAAAACCACTAAACATTTGCTTTGGGTGGCGTCATTTTGTTTCACCAGCTCGTCTATGGCGTGACGCGCACGAAGGTTACTCAAGGTCACTTTTCCTGGGTTTCTAGAGGTAACTGAAGGTTAAAAATCACTTTTTTCACGTCTTATTGAACAAAAAAAATGTGATGACAAATGTTACTGCGAAAGTAAAACCTTAATTTTGTTTTATTAGCGGTGACTATACTGGTTTTGGGCACGTGCTTATGCAATGTGGTTAATAAATCACGTGGGATAGAATTGTTTGTACAACATTCATTTTTTGTTTGCTGGTCTTGAAGTGTGGTTGTAATGTTAAATGTCTGAAAGCAAGAAAACTGGCATGATTGTTCAGGAATATCCACGAAAGATCTTAAATAAAAACGTGCAACCTTCTTTGTATTCCAGTTTCGCCGCAAATTATGACGTAATCTATCACCAGGCCCTGGCTGAAGTTCTGTTTTAAGCTCAACTTGAACAAGAACCGTATCAACCAACTTTTCGATTTCTTTTTGTTTAAAACTCACCATCCATGTGTTGACCAGATTTTTTACATCCGGGACGCTGGTTATGAGTTTGCAAAGACTTTTCGGCAGCCATCCGCAACGCTTTTAATTGGACTAAAATGAGTAAACAAAACCTCATCAAACCCCTAATAATAGGGACCCGATTCAATTTGACACCAGCGCCGTCTTTACGACAAACGAGCAACAAAGCACCCCATGATAAGTGCCATGTTTTATAAGCGTTATAAACAGAACCGTGAATTGTGTTTCTACTTAAAGCCACCCTTTTCAAACCATACGTACTTACTCGATTTCATACAAAAAGTGTAACGTCAAGGTTGACTAAACAAAGCTCGTTTGTGAATGATACAATAACGTTTCGTTGATTGCGTTAAACGACCAACACAACATTAGTGGAAGTTCAACAGTTGCTCAATCAGGCTATCATGTGACGCAACATACCCTTGCCAGCTGCGTTAAAAATCCGGCCTCCGGAACCTTAACCAAACGATGTCGCAACGCGCGAAATGTTGTGGTTAATTATTCACCATGGTGACTCAGCATTGGGATTCGAGCACTACTAACATTTATCTACCGTGTTCAGCGTTGGAATAGAAATACATTGAAAAGGGCCTTGCTTCAGTTTCACCAGTCACCATTGTAAACATTAAATCTTAATTTACTGTCATGTCGACAGTGAGCGTCCTATTGTACTTTAATGCTCATAAACTTTATTGCCTTTTCTGAACGGTTTAAAATGCTTATGTGGTTGTGGAAGGTTTTGTAATAAACAGTTTTTTTAGGCCGTTTAAGCCTGCTTCCAAAATGTCAATCAAGCAACTTCCTGTTCTGGACAGCGCCCAGTTATTGCACTTCGCTCATTTCCTTCCCTTTTTTTCGAATGACGCGGCAGTTTTGTCTGTCGAAATTGTAAGAGGAAGCAAAGCCGCACTGAAACCTACGCGTTTGTGAAATAATGTTTTTAAATCAAGTCATGAATAATAAATGAAAAGGGTAATTAACTGCGAAAATGGCATATTTTGCATCCATACCCATACCTTTATCAGACCTGATGTGCCACCGAGCTTGAACAAACACAAGTGCCCAGCACGCGGTACCATATGACTCACGTATTTGTTTTTTTCCTTAACGGACCTTAACGGCAGTTTGGTTTGCTGTGGCGTTTGTCTTGTCTGAACGTGATTTACAGAAGCCTAAAAAAGATTGTCTGTGCGCGAACAAAAAATATTGCACCAAGTCTCTTATGAACTGATATAGGGTAAATTGACACAAATTGTAGCATAAACTTTTTTGCCCTATTGTTGTTAGAACTGGCCTCCTCTCAGCAGATGTAGTTGGTTTAAGTTGAGCAGAAAGTAAAACTTAACACCCAGCAACAACGCTAAGTTTAGACTTTTTATGTACATCTTTTTATTTACACCTTTGAAAATTACGCAAAAAAACTGTCAAAATGGTATTAGAAACTGCGTTACGTAAAAGATAACATATCCACTAAAATGTCCCCACTGTATTATAGGAAAATCGTTGCAACTTTACTTGTCAATGGTTAGAAGTTATGGTGTTTAAAATTTATAACTAATATACGTATTACTTTGCAGCATGGTAATGTTTAAATTAAAAATTAACCTTTAAAACGGTAAAACATCCAGAACAACAAAATTACTACTGCAGCAACTTTACACGTACAAAGCACAAAGGAAAATCCTAAATTAAACTTTTAGAACATACAAATAATGACATAGTTTTGTCACTAGCCTTTAAAAACAGCATTTGCGTGACTACTGTGACTCTGGTGTTGATAAAAAAGGGATAAATAACTTATTGTTTCTCGGGCCATGTTTGTCATACAAAACAAGAAAGTGTTAAAGGTACGGGGTACTTATAATGTAAAATCCAAAATTGCATCATGCTACTAAGGCGTAATTTAAAATCAGTATTCATAGTCCGCTGCATTAAAACACCCACAGACCACAGACCTTTCAGTGCTACTGGCTACGAAACTTTTTACAACAGTCGGCGGTGAAAAAATCATAATCAAGTATTGTGATGTTGTACAAAACTGAGATTTAACCAAAAACCATTTAATCAGTTTTTATCAAATATTGGGTTTAGTGAATTAGTTAATCATATTATTCAGTTTTTACAACATAACTATTTACAATAATGAAAACCTCATTGAAGCAACTCTAGGCTGAGTTGCGTTTTGGGAAGATGCCACTGCCTTGGCCGTCGCCATTTTTGTCGTACTGCTCAAAGTCACCTTCGTCTGGTAGCATGACGTCATCCCCGCCTTCTTCGAAATTTTCTTCGTCACTTGGTACGTCATCTTCGTTCTCCACATCAGAATTTTCTTCTGCTGGTGCTAGTTCGTCGTCGGGCATTTCTTCAGCTTCCTGGGCGTTGTTTTCTTGTTCTTCCGCTTGGCGCCGCTGTTGAGCCCCGTTACGGCTTTCCAGTTGGTCGTCATCGTACGATGGGCTGTTAGGAAAGCAAACTAGTTCGAACCCGTGTTGTACAAGTAATGCCCGTGAAAGTCTTAACGGTGCCCACAAAATATAAACTTGATGCTCCCAGTCGTCTGAATTCAATGCTAGTGAAGTCAGAGTAGGTAATGTAAATGTGTACCCGTACAGGATTTTTATTCTTGCATAAGGTGAATGCTGGTGTCCCATTTTTTGTTATTTTTTTCGCTTGATCGAGTACTAACCTGAATGGTGTGGCTAGTTTCATTGGTTTCAAAACGTTCAGTGCTATTTTGTAAAGAGCCAAATTCGGCTGGCTGGCGTTGTTCGTCTTTCTATAAAATTTACGATAAAATAGACGGTGTTTCCTGATATCATAGGTTATACACAAAATACTTACCGGTCAAGCAGAAGAACGCTATGAGGGCTGGGTGGCGTGTGCGGTGTTATAAACGTTTTTGTATTCCGAATCGTCAATGTGAAACAAGCCAGAAACGAATGGCTTGAATGTAAGGATTTTCGACAATGGCATGAATGCAGAGAACTTATTTGTAGTTTTTTTCACACTCGCAAAGTCGAACATGAACAAATGTTTCTAAAAACCGAAAGACAAACAAAATGAACAGCTTCGGTAGTTGTAGTCTACCAAAAAATAAACTAGAAATCCTAACTGTCCCAACTGTCCCCGCTAAGCCTACTGACGAAAAGTAACGTTGCATGTCTGGAGCGCGACATATTTGTATTGGCAAGGTCCATGCTAAAATCAGACATACAAATCGGTTTTAACTGTAGCAGCCAATAAACGGTCGTCGGTCATTTTCCCGTGTTCACACTGTGTCCCTGTGTTTGCCTTAAACTTACGACCCCAAACTAATCTGCGCTGCACTCACTATAACTGCTAGACCTAAATAAAGATATGCCCGCTTCTGAACAAATTGAAACCAAGTTAACAATTAACCCTTGTTTCCTCTGCGATGCGCGCTCTCCTGCACAAACTGACCCGTCCCGTGCCGAAGGTCTTTCCTTTACATTACCTTCCAGTGTGTATCCCTGGTTTTTCCCCGTTTGGTGTCTCCTCAAGAGGCGGTTGCCACGATTACATGAGGCTCAATTAATCGAATTGTTTCCTGTCTAGGCACGTGACACTCGCTTACATGATCATACCACAACGAAAAAATGTTTCCATTGTAGCGGATTGATTGCCGTATTAAATTGGGCGACGACTGTGGATTTCAAATTTGCTTTGAAAGATTTTTGTCGGTCATGATGTTTACCTTTTCCATTGATTGCGACAGTGTGTGAGCAAGAGTCAATTAAAAAATGTAACTGCCTCTGGTTGCTGTGTCACCCCACATACGCGTAATTGAATGTGGCGCTGATTACTTCACCAAAAGTGTGGTGGGGACTCCAGCAGACTAATGTGTCGAATTGGTTTCGTAATACAGTTGATAGAAGGGCGTTATTAAAAAGCACATCCAAGCTACAGTCTTGAAATCTATTTATAGATGCAACACCCTCAAAGCTGCAGTTACCAGTTTCTTACCAAAAAAACTTAAAGCGTTCCGAAAAAACTTAAAGCCTATTGAATAAATATTTGCGGTTTTAGCAAAACTAAAACGATTTGGTCAATAAAACAGGCCGGGCATTTGGGATAGGGCATATCCCCAGGAATTTCTAACAATTTCACCATCACGGGTGCCGTTGCGTCATCTATGCACCTATCCACGGTTGTCAATTGGTCCAAAGTCGAACGTCCCGATGAGTTGCTGTTTCATGGCGTGACACAGCCAACTAAGTTCCGCTACTAGGCAATGTTCCCGTTTTTCGGTTTTTGTTTGTGGCAATTTGTTCATTTAATGTGTAAAACAATATTTGTAAATCTATGTTATACCAAAGCTTTGATAACATAAAAATACGCCTACTAGTTTACGGTATATTTTGTTTCTACCCACAGGGCAGCAAGTTGGATAACTTCATTTTTTTAAAGCCTTATCTACTGTTTCTACATAGCCAAGCCATATTGCCTGTATCATACATTTCCAATTGCTTTCATGTTCTTAACCGTTAAAATTTGACAGCCATATGAACATCATGTATTCAGTAACATACGGTAGTTTATCGTTTTTTTGCGCTTGGTTTCTTTAAGTTACTTGTGCTACAATCGTGGCATTAATGTTGGAGAATAATTGGTTTCAAGACGGGAACCGGCTGATATTACTATTCAACTCTTACGGGGACGAGTACAACTCGTTTACATTGCTCTTTTTATGGGATCTACGGGCAAACTGGCCGACTTGTTTCCTAAGCGGTAACTTACAAAAGGTTATTTGTGGATAAACCAACGTTTCAACTTTCGTCACGCAAACGCTGTTCTATGACATGAAACCTCAGAATCTGCCCACCCTTGTGTCAATAGCAGTTTAAAACTACGTGCACTCTTTTCGGTCATTTTTCAATATTGGCGGCTTGTTGGGCGGTTTATGTCAGCATTTGT
Source organism: Phallusia fumigata (assembly GCA_008931825.1). Classification (NCBI taxonomy): domain Eukaryota; kingdom Metazoa; phylum Chordata; class Ascidiacea; order Phlebobranchia; family Ascidiidae; genus Phallusia; species Phallusia fumigata. The sequence continues at coordinate 2,825 of QXVZ01021414.1, read as the reverse complement.
TGGCATACAAAGTCGTCGGAACTCTTCTGCATGAGTATTTTTCCGTGTTTCAAAAACCAAAAGCAACCCAAGTCCAGCCATACCCATCAGTTATAGCGAACTATGTACGATTAACTTGCAACAGTGACTTTGCCAATATTCACAACGTAGGGTTAATACATGATGTCACATTACCTCATAGCTTGTAACGTGGCAAGGGTGTTGAAATCTAGGGCACGATAAAGTGTATATTATTAAGCTTTGTAGCTGGCGTGGCTCCATACATGGAAAGCTTGCGTTAAACAGATGCTGCTTTCAGTGATGTGTGCTCTGTATTAAATTACACTGAAAGGTAATAATTCAATTCCCACGTATTTCCGATGAATGCCTTATAGCTGCTGTCGATTTCGTGGTTACTGTTGTGTTTTGTCGGCTAAACGACTTCGTTGCTTCCACCAAACCTCGTTTAATTATGGAAAGCTTTATACCAAACCTAAGGGGCAGTGTTGCAACCCGAGATCGCAGACTTAATTGAGTCCGCGAAAGGGTCACGTGAATACGCGTTAAAAATATTTTTTAACTTGGCACCAAAATGTCCGTCACTTTCTATGCCTAATTAACGTTTGTTTCACTTTTGACACCCGATACTACCTTCCATCAGTGATAAGTTGTTTGTTATTTACTGCTTATACATTCTTAGCATTATTTACACTTTTTTATTGATTACGCGAAATGTTATGTCCAGACAGCCCGGGGCCTGAAAATGTTGAAAAACACTAGTCATGGTTGATTTGACATCAAGCGTAACTCATCACACAAAAGTGCATTAATAGCGAATGCGGGACGCGAGTTCTCACAGAAGATACCGATGTCAAAGCTTTTTGTTGGTGGCGCAATCAACACGGCAGAGTGGCGAAACATTTTCGCTGTGAAAGTCCGTAACTTTTTTTCTCAGACAAAGTAACGGGCAATGAATGCACACTTTATCCACAACTAACGCTGTGATTCACGTAATATTAAGTTTTGTCATCTCCACAAAAGCACCACTTACACATTTTTTTTAAAACAAGTTGCTTTGTGAATTAAGGAAGTGCAACATAATAGGGCATTATAATGTGTCTGTAGTTTGATTTATTAGAAGCCTTTAAAAGCAAAACGTTTTCTGTGTGCTGTTATTTTAAATTCAAAATGCTCTTATTTTCTAACACAGTACGTACCTACGATCAAAAATGGCACGTTTATAAGCGTTTAAAATTCTTTAAACATTTACAGATCCGTTGCTCTGTGCTGGGGAACGGTTGAAATCAATCATAGGTAAATAACTTGGGTTTTTTGTGGAAAATTTTGGACACACCCACTTTCCACGCCCCCATACGATTTAACGACGGTCACGCCATTCTGCTGTTTGCACAAACGGTAGACCTATGTTGATCAACAATATGTGGCTGTAATTCTAGATTACACCACGCAGACCAAGCTATCGACTCACAGAGACTGGCTCAACACAAATGTAAACTTAATTGGGTAGCCGTTTTGACGTTGTTTTGTTATCGTCTGTTTGCTATAAATCGCAATGGGATTCTGAGTAAGGTAAATACATATGATGACATAAGTTTGCACTGTTGGAGTTTAAGGTTTGGTTTGTTACAGCATCGGAGGGCCAGGGAAGGTTTTGGCGCCGCACAAATTACCCTGGTGGTCGGTATTTTTCTTTGCGATGACGCTTAACACGCTTTGTGGTTTAACAACTAGAGCAGTGCTCGTCAACCTTTTTTGGAACAGTACACACTTTTACGTTTACTGAAGAACTTGTACACACCAGTCCTCGCAATGCACTAAACTTATAGAATCATACAAACACAATGCTTTATTAAATAATAACGATTATCAAGAGAAATATTTGGTTATGATGTCACAAATAGAATATAGTATCTTACAAGCTACAAACACTCCAGTCAGTCTGTTCATAAACCTGTTTATTTATTGTGATACCTGATCATGGGCTTGTGGTATTGCGGTATCTTGAACACCCCATCAAAGTGGTACACCCTTTAAAAATTCTGGTACACCCTGGGGTGTACAATACACCCGGTTGAAAAGCACTGAACTAGAGTTTCTCGTATTGAACACTAGCGCCCCCTGGTGGGCGTTGACGACTATGAAATGGGTGTTGGCTACAGTACGAGCCAAGTGAAAGAGGATAAAAGAGACATTTATTTTTGAATAAAGCTATTTGTACCATCAAATTTAGTCGTTGTTTTCTCTTAACGTATTTTCATTTTTGCTCGCACGGAGTTTTTGCTGTTATGTCTGAATGAGTAATTTTTTTCTCTTCAGGGGGCGTTAGAGTACAGGAAGGAAATCGAGAAACACTATTTTAACGTAATTCATGTTTACATGTATAGAGTGGTATTTTATTAACAATTCAGGTTGCTTAAAATTGCCTACAAAACGACACATAACGTTTTTTCTTCAGGTTTTTGGATTTCATCTCAACGCCGACATCTCGAAAGACCAACAAGAAACTCAACAGATGTTCGACGGAATTCTCGTCACGCTTCCACGCCTTTCGACGTCAGCGGGTGGGAGATCCCCACAGGTGAGACATAACACTCAACAAAAGCCTATCAGACCGCGAAAAGGCCGATCAGGCTATGGCATTTTTTCTGTGGTTTTAGAGTGTCGCAATTTCACATCAAATATACGTTTAAGTTTCTACTGGACTTGTCCTGCATCTGTATGCGACTCTTAACATAAATGTTGTCATATGGGTTTCTAGCGCAGGTATGACCACCCCTGGGTCAGAGCAACAAACAAAAAACTTGTTCATATTCAGGTGATTGTTC
>QXVZ01021413.1:3766-17239 GCA_008931825.1 Phallusia fumigata | reverse complement strand
AGAGGAAGATTGCACGGATGGAGAAGACGAATTGAACTGCCCGGATGATGGAGATGACGGTATAACTTAATTTTAAATTTTGACAAGAGAATGAAGACTTCATTGTTTATTGCCTAACACTATATTTCAAGTAGCGAGATAAAAGGATCAGGGCCCATAAGTTCAAGAACATACTTTTCCTTAAAACAAATACAATATTACAGTCGCTTTGACCAATTATTGCGAACAAATGGGCCCACCTGCCATTTAGAATTTAATTTATATCCCAAAACGTATTTCAAGCAAGTGTAACAGCCACAGCTGTGCTGTAAAATCGAAACGGACAGATTATCGGCTCTTCGAGGCATTAAAACCACAGTTTAAGTTGCAAGAATGTGCAGTTAACATCGTCCCGTTGTTTGCAGACGGCGGTTGGATCGACTACGGCATATACGATAATGGTACCGATTTGGTGAACAACACAAGTACAAACGCACCAGGCACCACTCAAACTTTGCTCGTCACAGAAACCACCTCTTTAGCGCCATCTACAGAGGCCACTACCCTGGATGTCGTAACGACCAGTGTGACGTCAGTGTCGACGGCCTCAAGCACTGAAAACACGGTTGTAGCAGTGACAAGTGACAGCATTGTTGAAACGACGAAAACAACCGACAGTGAAGTAACCGCGGTTGAGACCACAGAAAGTGACGTCACTACCACTGTAACCGATGCCGTCACAACTACTACTACTGATGACGTCACCTCTGCCACAACCGGAGACGTCACAACCACGACGCAAACTGAGGCTGCACAAACTACGACGATGCTTGCAACGGAAAGCCAAACCACGACCAAAGTTGGTGACGCCAGCATTGCGTCACAAACCAGTGACGTCACAACCGCGACACAAACCAGTGACGTCACAACCGCGACGCAGACCGACGCTGCACAAACAACGACAATGCTTGCAACGGAAAGTCGAACCACGACCGAAGCTGGTGACGCCATCATTGTGCCAGAACCCAGTGACGTCACAACAAAAACTGAAGAAAAAACAGCCACAAGTACGACTGTGGAAGTCCCATCTTCCAAAACCACTTATACAACCTCGACTACCAATGACGCCATCGCAAACACCGTCACTTTTACGCCAAAACCTGTCTCAACTACAACCACGACGCCCGTTATCACCACAACGCTTCAGTCGACGGCGACTGGGGCCAAACGAGGAGGGGACGGCGGTGGCGCCGCAAGTGTCCGAAGTCAGTCAATATTTGTCCTACTGCTCCAGACCTTGGCAACAGTGTTCGTCGCCATGGTCCTGTGCCCGTGGAGATGAGAAACTTAAAGGAAATGTTTGGACAATCCGAATTCCCATCGTGCCAATATTTCACCGTACATTCCATGCGATTCATATGTGTGTGTAAAAATCGAATACCCTGTTTATTTATTATACGATGCAATTCTGGTCGGAAGCCAAAGTCAAATAGCTTTTATGTTCTTTTTTACACAAACAGTACGACATAGCTAATACGTCACGTCTATGACGTAGGAGTTGCACGGGTACGTATGCGGTATTACGATGCACCAGTCTTTTTTATTGGTGTTCAAATGACAATTTTTGTCGCGACATTATGCTCAGGATGTTTCTGGTCGCAGCTTGGCGACTTTGTCTTTTTCGTTTGTATATTTTTTGTGTAGTTTGAAAATAAACAAATGTTTTATATTCGGTTCAAAGTTGGGCCCTTGGGGTGGACCGCAAAACGTCTTCAGTCTTTCTTAGTCGATGGTATATCGCGTGATTGCTGAAATATACTTAATTTACGTTGACTGCAGGATTTGTGGCACACCGCACAATGCTGCTTTGTGATGTCACAAGTAACGTAACGGGAATATTTCAGAATCGCAATCGTGTGAAGTTCTTTCGAGATAAATTTTTAGTGAGCCTCGATTCATCGAAAAATTTGCAGGGGACCCTAAGGGGAATATTTTTAAAAAGTTTGAGAACCATTGGTTTAAAAAGTATTCCCAAAATACATCTAGGAGACGCTGCTGTCGCGGGTTCGAATCCCACCGCAGGTTTTGTTTTTCCATTCTTCGGCCCCAAACCGACATTGCGCATTCTAAAGGCCAGGCCAGTGGTATATATACGACAGAGAATGGGAATGAAAAACTGGACATTTGAGAATGACTGTTCTGTACAAGTAAAAGCTTACCTTTTAGGCTGTTGACGGCCAAATTTGCACTAACCCTAGAGGCAAACTTACCAGTAACCATCGGAAGAACATGACGCGAGTCTGTGAGAATCCCGTTGGTTCCAAGCCACGCAGTACACGGGATGTAGTCCGTGCTGAAAAATACGTTTAGACTGACTTACTAAAGGACCATGTACACAGTGTTCATGACATATACTCAAGAATCATAGTAGCAGCATTTATTTCAGGTGATATTAAGCTAACGATGTAAATACTGGCAGAATCGCCTGGTACTACATTGACGCGTGCAATTCTATGCGAAATAAAAGGACGGGTTTCAGATTACGGCAAAATAAAATATACTGGCAATTGTAGGTACTGGGTTATTGAAATTTAGATTAGAATTGAAATTGTGATTGAAATTAACGTGCTGAACATTAAAGGTGACACATTGTTTAGTAACCGGTCTGTTGCTTTTTACTATTCCTTAGTTTATTTTGGCGCCGTAAAAAACCGTTAGTTTATTGCTGTAGGATGAAAAACTTAAGTTGATCCCGACTTTCGAATGTTGAACCTCTAATTCAACAAGCGTCAGCATGTAATCTAACCACGCATTAGAGAACCCAGCAAAACGTATAGACTATACATATTGCAATTCCTGTTACGTTACCATGAAAGTTGTCACCAGCCACAAAGCGTCGTTAGCAAATAGGCTGTTCCAAGAGGCGCGGCTATGGTTTTACATTGTCACATATGTTAGAAACAATACAGCACTGAAGTGTGTTGTTGGTTACGAGTGTGTAAATAGTTTTAGCGGGATTGTATGTAACGTTTTCATACAACACTGGTAACTAGAGAAACGTCAAACACGTGTCACTACAGGTATTGTGTATGTATGTGTGTAAAATTGTTAGGGGGTTTTGTTTACATGCATTCAGACTTTGTGAAGCGAAAACTGTCTGGTAAAGAAAAATCATTTATTTGAAATCGAGAAGTTAATTTGGTTCTGTAATAAGCATTGCTGATAACTTGCTCTGTTATAAGTAATCTTGCTGTGGTCTCTAACTTTTTCGTTAGCTCTTTTGCGGCGCAAAACAAAGTTGAACTACTCATTTAAAAAAAACAGTAATAGTTAAAAAAACGTTGTATAAGTTGGCCTTGGACTTTAAATATACAACAGAAGTCTGTTTTTAGACCTTCTGGGGGCAAAAATGTGACTTTATTTAACTTTGCGCGACTTGGCGACTAAGGGTGACACTTGTTCTATATTCAACATTTCCGAACGCAATCAGCACATCAAGTTTCAAAGTAAACGCAACCACATCTCGCGTTATACAACCTAGGCACCCTCGGCCCAGCAAACAAGTCACAGGCCAGTAAGCAAACAGAAACCAATCCAAACGGGCAATTTATAGAGATGTTCGCGCCCGACATGTTTACATTGGGCACATCGTATTCGCCAGGCTACATGGTATTTGCGAAGTACTGACCTCCTTAAAACGTCGTATGACTTTGCCTTTGTTCAAGTCCCAGATGAAGACGCCGCGTTTTCGAGTTCCACATGCAAGACAATTCAAGTCGGCTGCAATGATAAATAGTTTTGTCTTTATTTTGTCCTTGTAGCCATAAATTTTTAGCGACAGAACATTGAAACTTTAAAGTTTGACTCAATTAAAAACAAACTGCCAGAGAACTTGTGAGTAGAAAATGCTTATTGTTGCAAACGTTCCGACAATCGCTGTTGTCATCATCAGTTCATAATGCAAGTTCTCTGGCAGTTATGTTTTTATTTAAGCTACTCTTCATGTTCGCATCTTGCGTTCCCAAGTTTATTGTTTAATGGTGTTTATGTTTATTAGGTGTGTATTTATGTAGATATGTCAATTTTCCAAACAAATTCCAAAATGTAAAATTGTCTTTAGAATTGTATGTAGATATGTAAGTGTGCGACTGTAATCAGTTTCTCTTTTAAGATTGTTCTAACCAACGACCACATCACTGACACAGACTTTTTGCAAATAAAATGAGCCAAAATGGATTACTTATTACTGCCAAAATTTTGGACAGGTCATAGCCATACTAACCGCCTTTACTGTGAAGAAAAGTTTTTGCAGCCCTTTATTATTTTGATAGCATAGGTAATTTAGGTCGTTGAGTACTTAACGATAATCCTTTGATTTTTTCAATGGCTTGAATTTCGTCAAGGGCTTTTGGGCGTAATCACATTGTACGCTTGAATTGATTCATCGAGGATTAAGAGCTCTTGGTCGCTTGTATTTCGATTTACTTTCTCGATATATCGATGTTCATTTTGTGGCGGTAAACGCCAGAACGGTATTCGATTGTGCAATAAACGCATATCTTCATCATAGAGTCTAATTTTAGGAACGCCGTGTGTAATGTGTTTGACAAAATCTACTTTCGGACTACAAATTACAAAAAAAAAACGAATTAAAAATTCTTGGCAAAAGTATTCCTGCCACTTAGTATGCGTTTTAAGCACTAAAAGCAAAATTGAAATCGGCAGAATAAATCGCCCATGCAAGTTTCATATTATTCAAACATTTTGACCATGAAGTTTACAGGCACTAGTGGTTGTAACACACACAGTGTTCATGCGTAGCGGTGCCGTACTTGCGGTCTTGTTTGCACATAAGTGGTTTTCAAACAACCGTGTCAATATTTGGCCTAAAACCCGCTTCGAATCCCATGCAAAATCTCACACGGACAAATCAACGCATTTAGATGTATAAACTAATGTTGCACAAGTTATTTGGTGAGATCATAACCGTATGTTGGATTCAAGCGCAGCGTTGTGTAAAACGCGTTGTAGCGGCGTAGCATGTAAATGCGTGGTGTTGGAATGTTGTTACATCAGTGACATCAGTGTAACTGCACATGTCTGGCACGGCAAACCACAACTGGTGCATTAAAGCACTGGTGTAGTGAATGTTGTCAACATGGCGATGAGCAAGTATTTTGATAAGTCTTGTACTTTATTTTGGTTTAAATGGTATCTTTCTTAAGGGCCTAAAATGCTTTACGTTCACAAACCACAATGAGCCGCTGTGTGAGCTAGCTGGAATATTGTAGATTCGGGATATTTGTAATGTCAGTAAACTGTAAAATTATTAACACACAAGCCAATACATATTCAAACCTTACACATTCAAAGTTTAATATTTTAGTATATTTTTCCAAAGTAATAACTAAAGCATTTCCAACCTGGGGCCCAGGACACAGAATAAATGACTCCTTCATTGCCATTGGTGGTTTGAATGGTGGTGAGGTCATCAACTGACCACAACTTGACCGTTCCGTCAAATGACCCTGTGGCCAGGACCTTGGGGTTATCCGGTTTGAACTTGCAGTCGAATATGGTTTCAATATGGGCCTGGAATTTAAATAAAACCAAGTGTTGGCTTACATGCGTGTTTGTAATTTCAAACACAATGAATATTTTAAGACCACCCTAAGTCATGGTTTGAATTTGTGGATGTAATTTGCAAGCCTGGCTAAGGCAATTTTACCACAAACACTTTATGTGACAAATATTTTTACCATGACTCTGATACTATAGGAACGCAGTTTAGCCTACTAAAACTTGGGCATATCATACTAAATAGGCCACTCCTTTTAGACAACAAAACTTTTTATGGAAAAGCAAACAACATTTCATAAGTGCCAAACCTGCTCTCGTAAAAAGTTCCACTTTCTATACTGAAGGTTGTAAAGGCCGACACCGCCATCTGCAAATGTGCAAACAATCTGGGCTGGCGGAACTGAGTGCGCCTGACTGGAAGCTGATGAAGATGAACTTAGTCGGTTGCGTGATGATTCCAAGTTTGAATTGCGCTTCTGTAACTTTTGGCCTTAGCACAAAACATGATTGCTTAATTTTGATTAGGGATAATTTTTTAAACCCATTGTGAATACATTCATCAAGCGTATGCTAGCCCAAATAGTTCTTAAAAGCGACATGCTTTATTCATCAAACTTCTGGTGTAAATCATACCATCATCAGTGATACAATGGCTTGCACCAGACAATGTTTAATTGTGTTTAAAGTGGTAAATTCTGACGTAAAAACGTAAAATGATTGCTTGATATTGATTTGGGATAATTCTTTGTACCCATTGTGAATGCACTTGCCAAAAATAAATAGTCGTTAAACGACATGCTTTAATATTCAAATGTTTTGGCAGTAAATCATGCTATCATATTTGGTACAATGGCTTTCACCATACATTGTGAATTTCATTTTTTTTAATTCAAAAAGGTAAAATTTAAAAAAAAATGATTGCTTGATATTGATTTTGGATAATTTTTCAAACCCAATACACTTATCAGGATTATGTCAGCCCAAAGTTGGTAATGCTTTCTTATTCCAAAAATTTGGCAAAAACTTATGCCATCATCAGTGATACAATGACTTTTTGATTTTTAAATGGGCATATGGAAGTTTGAGGGTCAAAAACTTAAAAAAAAATGCGATAAAAGAAGGCAGAAGTATTTAATTGTATTCATATCAGCCATGGTCTTTGGAATGATCCAGCTAGATAAATTAAAGGCCCTACGATGACAACAAAATATTCAACTCAAACAGACAATATCTTACTTGGGTGTGAATGCATTGTGTCAAGGGCATGTAGGCAATGGAAGCCGGTTGGTTTTAGTTTAATGCTTTCCAGAGGTGAAGTGTGAGAAACACTCCATAAACGGAGTACGCCAGCCTCTTGATCTAAAAAAAGAAAAACATAATGTGCGGTATTTAACCATGGGCTTAAACTTAGCCCAAGAGCCACAAATGCAACAGTTAAATATAAATATTTAATAGGCTGGTTTTGAATAATAGATCACGAAAACATAAAGGATTACATTTTGTCATATTGCACAAGACCAACATTAATATGGCATGCAGTATAATTCAAACACATTTCAATACGTTTGTTGTGTAGAACAAAACATACAATAAATTAAAAGTTACTCTGAAGTTTGAACAGAGGTTGCCATCTTTTTTAAGCATAAAGTTATAGTAAAATACACCTATTGATTTTATCCAACAACAAAAATCTATCAATAGTGGTTCTTGGAACTGCAAATACAACAACCAGTTCAGAGAATACAATTGGTAACAGGCTGATTTGCAGCTAAAAACCATTCCCTATGCATAATTTTTTGAACCATAACCTATACAGTTGTCTTGATATATTTGTAATAATTGCATTACAAAAAATCAGTGCTTTATGCAGTAAAAATAAACAACTATGTAAACCTCCAGAGATGAACATTCCTGGTGCAGAATCAACCCACGTTATTGATTTGGTTGAAATCATTTTGCTTGGCATTACAAATTCTGTGATTACAGACAATGAGTTTGTGTCCACAAGCTGCATTCCTGAAATACCCAAAAAAATATTTTTATTTATTATTAAATAGAAAAGTATTAAATGTTTTGAAACAATTGTACTGAATAATATAAAAAAATTTTAACAGAAATATTTGTTTTTTGGGTGATTGTTCTAAACGACCATGTTTTTGTTAATTTTAAAAAAAAAGGCAACTTGGATACAAAACAGAAAAAAAATATTTCTGTTTCTCTACCTGAAACTTTTCTTGACACAAGCAAATAGTCAGAAGATAGAGGATCCCATAAAACTGCCAAAACAGGATCTTCATCTTCTACACTTGCTTCTTCAGATGGCCTTAAACAGTGTTTGTTTCTCTTACCTGCAAAATTTCATTTTATACCTATACGTTCACCATAAAAGTTAAATTTCGGTTCATCCTATTTTAGGGTATATATCCAACCCACTTAAGATTTATATTCTATAAAATGTAAAATTATCACCAAAATTGTCAAGTATCACAGAAGGTAATGGTTACCAGATAAAAATAGAGAAAGACTTCCATCAGCATGTCCGACAACAAATTTTTTTGGGTCAGTGTGATGCCATTTAAAAAGACAGATGTTGCAGTCAAATCCGTTTGTGGCATCTATTGATGTAACAGAGTTTGAAACTGTATCCCATATTTGTATTGGCCCTTGCTGGCCACTAAATGCCAAGGACGTAGATTGCTTCTTGTTAGGTATCCAGCCAATGCATCTTGGATAACCTTCAAAAAAGGAAAAGTTTATAAAGTAACCTAAACATTTTTGTGTGAAAATTTGTTGGTTCAAGCAATTTTGTGCACAGACCATTGTACACAAGTTGCAACCAGTTAGACCAGTACATTGATTGAACTTATTTAACTAAACCTAACTCAAAGTTGATGCTGTGTAACATAGCATTTGACACACCCACAATCAAGATTAGTCAAATCCATATTTTTTGTTGCACTATTTTTTACAAACAAACTTTACATTGGGTGTTTTCCAACTTAGAAATACACTTTCGTTTCTTGACATCCCAAACACAGATCAGGTGGTCTGCACCACCAGTAGCGAAAACATCTCTGTCGTCCATGTTCCATGACAGTGACAGAATTGTCTTGGAGTGTGATGCATTAATCGATGTCAGTTTATACTCCTCATATTCAGAATCATACTAGAAATTAAGAGAAAAACCAAGGGTAAATAAAGAAAAAGCAAACATCAAGACTTTTAGAAAACAAAGCATATATTTGCAAAAAAATAACCTCATATATGTAGACAGCCAATGTTGCACAATAAGCAAAGGTTGGTCCACATCCAGACACCATGTTGTTATTCCATGGTTGACACCCGGCTGTTACCAATCCCACTTGACGGATCTTGGATGCCATTTTGTGAAGTTATTTATGCACCATGTATGAATATTTAAAAATATTTTCAGCTTTTTTCTGGAAACATGAGACACTAAGTGTGGTAAAATGTATAGTGTTGTGCATAGCATTGCAAAATTATACTTGCAGTACAATACAAAAACGACTGACCACCAGTTTTACACTGCCATTCCACCTGACAAAGGTTCCATAAAAAATGTTAAATATGCATAGACACTACAAAGCTATTTAAATGTTCAGTGCCCACAGGGAGAGTCACAAACCATTTTTAAATCGCAAAAAATTTCTGCTAGCGATTCACACGCATAGCAACGTGCCGAAGATTACCGACTGTACCGAACACCAGACACCACCAACAAGCCCACAATTCCCAATAAAAACGTAATAACACGTTTTAAAATATAAAATGGATTCAATTTTAGGTTGTAAACACTACTCTCGTTTCATTTTACAGCTAGACTCTAAAGAAAATCAGATAACCCAGGTACAACTTTCTCACTCATATCTCGGTGGACGCGGTTTATTTTGGAAATACCACCATTGCAACTAACAACACTTGTGTAGTCAATCACGTGTGACAAAACTGGGAACCGTGAAGAGGAATCCAAGCGTGACGTAAAATATAGAGCTAGATTGATTTTAACTAAAATGATCTAAATCAAGCATTTCAAACGCTAAATTCGATTAACGTTAATTTACAACATTAAAAATTATTCTCAAAATGACGAAAATCCACGTTTTTTCAAAGAGCAGCTATATGTTGTCCGAAACGTTGTGAAGGACCAAAGGCGGCAAACTTGTGTGCAATTTGGTGCGCAGAAAACGTCGAGACGAAAACCTAATTTTTCTGAGGAATTAGGTAACTGCATACATTGATTTAAACAGGTTATAGGATTCATCTAAAGCATGCAAACATTGATTGGAACAGGATATTGGATTTATGTAAAGCGATACAGACCTCGAAGAAGGATCACCTTAACAATGAATGGAACAATGTATTCTGATGTCGGAAATAGGAAATTGTTACCTTTGTTCCTTTTTTAACAGGTATGTTTGTTCCAATTTGGCTATATATGTGTATATAGTGATGGTATCTATAATAAATGTCACTCTATAAGGTTTAGAGATGACACTTGGGAACAAAATTTTGATGATCTGGGTCAGAAGTTTTAATTTAACTTTGCATCTTATTATAGCATTTCGTACCAATACCTGGCATATCCTAAGCACTGGAACAGAAATAATTGAAAGCATTTAACTGCAAGTCATAAATTTACATCCTTCCAAATGTTTTTTACATGCTGGCAAGTGGCAACATTTCAGTCGGAAAAAAATTATTCCATCCAAAAGTTATAGGATGGACTCATTGTATATACTAAGTTGTATGTAAACATTAATACACACAAAGAGGAAAAGGTTTTTTTGATGGTCTGGGCTGTTTGTCATAAATGCGTTGTATTGCTCATTCTGTTTGTAATATGCTTATAGTTTTAGTGTGACAGAAACTATTTACACCTAAACAAGTTTCGATAATTGTTATACTGTAGTTGCATGTTAGATAAGTAGAAAACGTTGTTGTAAAAGTCAGCAAGGCAATTACTGATAATGCAGTGACATTCAGTAATGTTGAACTCAAAACAAGTTTGTCTTTTCCAAGTGCAATTTGCATCAGTTGTCTTGTTGCTGTTTACTATCACTTGTTACGTATGATATGCAATTTCTTATCCACAAAAAACAACAGCAAGGGCAATGTATCAACACTGATGCATTGATTATTAGTGCCTATTACTGTGTTGATGTCCCTTGCATACTATTGAAGATGCACTGCCATTGTCTACATGCCCTTGTGAATAAATAAAAGTTGGTTGCAATTAACTAATATAAATGAACATGTATATTCAAAACATAGGATGACTTCATTTTCTTCTTTAAACATCCTTAATTAAAACCCTAAACTACATCTATATGTCTGAAATATTTATAGCTTAGGTTTCTAAACAAGTGAACATAAGCCGCATCTTACACAAATGATACTGCTTTCTTTAACAAGGTTCCCAAATTAAAAGTTCAAGGAATGAACAGAATAAAGTAGTTTGATGGCTGTCAGGTAACATAATTGTCGTATGCTGGTTTTAGTTTGCAAATACTTATTTTAAAAATTTGTTTGTCTACTTACACAAGTAAATCATGTGTTTTATCTTGATACAATGGCACCTGATGATATGCTGGTATTTTAGTGTTGCAAAACACTATCAGGATTAAAGATCAAGTTGATCAATCTGCAAGCTTAAGTTAATTTTATCTGCACTTGACTCAAGTTCTACCTATTTTCGGGTCATTTCTTTTTTTTTGGTGTCACATTTTTTAGAATTGATTATGCACATTATAATAAAAAGGTTTGTACAACCACAAACAAATAATACAAATAAGCCACAGTTTTTGCAAGTTGTTTTATGTGTCTGAGTAGGGCCATGTATGCATTTGGCAATGACCCAACTTAGATTAGGTTCCTTTTTTGCATTTGGTCAAATTTAGATGAGTTCCAGTTAATGTAGCTCTGATTACTTTTGAACCAAATAAATATTTTTTTCACTGCACAGTGCTGATTTGTCACCGTTATGTGCAGTACGCAAGATGCAGTAGATGAGAGTATCTGTCTCAAATGACTGTTGAGCTTTTGGAACTCATCTAAATTCGACCAAATGCAAAAATAGGTGCAGGTTTAGTGAATGAATCAGACCCAAATAAGTCATGTTATGAAATTTTTTAATACACTGGGTTATATGCTGTTTTTTTTTTTTTTGACTTTTCTTTAAAGCCATTTTCCTTGACAAATATACTGCTTGTCAAACGTTTTGACTGCATGTGCATTTGGGGACATTTTTTTGTAAACTCAATTTCTTGATCCAAGAGTCTTTTAACGTTTTTGACGAGTTTGTTGCGGTCTTAGGATCCTCCAAATTGAAAATCACATTCTCTGGTGTTTGTAGCATCATTTTGTCTGGCAAGCCTACTCGCTTTCGTAGCAGCCCTGTAACCCAAACGTTTTCATTCCTCAAATGACGAACCGTTCGTGATTCGGTGTAGAGTTGTTTTACAACCCCGACGCTGGTTAAAAACGTGCCACCAGCACATGCTTGTGGGTAGGACTTCCACTGAAACTGCTCCTTGGAGGCGTACAGTTTGTTTAACTTGCTCCTGCTTACAGGCATGGTTTTGAGTTGGTCGTATGGGCACACTAATGGAAATTCAGGCCAGTCATTTTTGCGTGCTTTGTGTATTGTGACATTGGTGTAGTTTAGAAAGGCGACTGGGTCGAGTTCAACTTTGTCGTTGGTGAACAGAATGAGATGTTGGTCGCTAAGGTACTCAGACGCCCACTGCAACTCTGCTAACGATTTCACCGGCACATGCCTGGAAAAAAGAAAAGCCTTAAGAACAGTTCGCGGCAGCTACCTAACATGTACTAAATTTTGTTGCATTTTGTTTTGAACCAGAGGTGGGGAACCTGTGGCCCGCATCTGAATTTTGCATACAACATAGCATCACCTTCCAATATGTATGTATAAGTATTCCCTGAAAATGACTTTACTATTATTTTGTTTTCCCTTGAGATGACTTCACCATAGGCGTTAACAGCCAAGTTTCTTGGCCCGTTTATAATATTGTGAAAATTATGCTGCCCTAAATAGCTTCCCCTCCCCGATTTGAAAAGGCCTTTTTGTCCGGGTTTATTTTCCTATCTCGTAATGTTCGTAAAAATTTAAAACGACGCACCCGTGCATCGCAACGCCAAGGTTCAGAACAACTAACGTTACAGGGGTGCCCCTTTCTTATGCCAGCCGTACTAACTTGATCTTATCCTCTTCGTTAAATTGTAGTATATCTCGATATAATTCATGTTCCTTCTGCAACAGTTTAGAGTCCGTAGAACGGTCATTCCCCATTAGGAAGACGACGTCAAATCTCCCTCCGTACATAAAACGCACAGAACCCCACGTACTTCTAATGTCCTTTCTGCGCTGAAAATGTCCTGGCGACGACTTGGCAACAGCGACCAGTCGCCATTTTATGACTGAAAAATATACTTTTGTTAAGTTTCACGTAATCTGTTATCTTTTTTTAATTTGAGGTAAAAAGCGCCCTTGGGATCCACACATAATTCATTTGTGCATTCATGTAATTAAGTTGTTCTTGGTAACGAAGGATCAGCTAAAAGTACAAGTGGCTATGTAAGGCTGACCCTAAAATGGAAAAGGTCAATGCAGATGAGAGATAAAACCAATACAAGAGGGGACATAAATAATAGAATAGAACAACAATATTTTAATTCAAAATAAAAGGGCACGTTATGAAACGTTAAGAAAAGCATTTTAACGTATTGCCACAAAAACTTAACATCCAGCCTTTCAACGTAGGCTGTTACCATACGGTTATCATATATGTTAGAAGTAATTCCCTAAAACGTCTCTCACACTCGTTGCTTTGTATTTCAAACATTTAATAACTTACCTTGTTTTTTAAGACACAC
>QXVZ01021410.1:0-37169 GCA_008931825.1 Phallusia fumigata | reverse complement strand
CGGAACCAGATAAAGATGGGTCAAAGGGGACAAAGGCAAAAGGCCTCCGCTCAAGAGACAAAAACAATAAAAAAAGATAACGCGTAACTATTTTTTCGCCTTCAGCGATCGTTTGCATTTGTGACTCATTTAAACGGTTGAGCTGTTGTTGCTGTATAATAAACACACACATTTACATTTTTTGTTGGCTCGCCATACACGGCGGCTAAAAAGGCGCGAAAAACCTAATACCTTGGTGCAATAGCGTCCCTACGATTTCCAAAGCATAACACCTGAAAAGACTAAACGAAACCTTATTACAGTGGCAGTCCTGCTCATAGCCTACAGGTAAAAACGAACAGCAATTAAAATACATTGCGATGAAAACAACGAATGAAAGTTGCCTCAAGTTTGACGTAAGTCCTGCGATTTAGCTTAGTTAATTGCAAACCAGCATATTTCCTCCATAATCATATCAAAGGCACCTACCCGCCGAACACCTGCTTTAAATAGAGTTGTATTTAAAAGGCATTGCTAATGGTTGACAGTNAACTGTTCAATGAAATATAAAATCCAACATTCTGTTAAAAAGACAACTGTCGCAGTGCTTGGGTTGTCCAAATCTTTGAATAGCGTAGTATACATGCTTGGATATTCACGTGGTGTACTTTGAGTTGCAAACTTCCTGATCTGTAATTTTCTCAGCAAAACTTTGCTTTGATCTGATGGCACCAACTCTTACCATAACTAAAATGTAAAATAAACAAAACGTATAACGTTGTTTCATTAACGGAAAATAAGAGGAAACTGACAAAGATTTTTGACCAATAAATATAATGTCCTAATGATGGGTAGGAAGCGACTGCCTTATTCAAATCTCACGACAATAACGCCATTAACGGAAATCTTTTTGATAAATCTACAGATTGGCTGGATTGGTCAGAATGGTCGACATGTTCCAAAACATGTGGCGCTGGTTCCAGAAGCAGAATTCGGTTATGCAGCAGAAATATGTGCCAGGGTGATGCTTTTGAGTCCATGGAATGCAACACAAAACGTTGTCCCCGTGAGTTGAAAAACAATAAAAGCCGTAAGACTAATTGTATTAATCGTAAATAAGTCTAAAACAACAAAATAGCACAAACTTTTAGTCTTAACGTAAAAATATATTTTTAATTTACCCGCCTTGATGTTGTTGTTGAAGTTCCTTTTTGACCAATTTGACGTATTTCTTTGTTTGCTTAACATAGAGAAATCCTTTTGTTCCTGTTTGATTGTGACAACATTTCCATTGTAATTTCCACCAAGCCCGATAGTTAAACCCTTAAACGAACCTAATTCAAGACAAAAAAGATACTACCAAGTTTCTGCAAAAAAGATATCACAGGAAACGTGCAGTAACAGACAAAACTTTGCACCAAACAGAATGGAGCGAATGGGGAAGCTGGTCTTCGTGTTCAGCAAGCTGTTCTGAAGGTTTGATGAGACGAAACCGCACTTGTCAAAATGTGATGGCTCCAAATAGCAAGTGCGAAGGAAGTAGCGACGAAATTAAGCGGTGTGTGGTCCTGAGGACGCTTATTATAAATATACGTTTTGGTAAAATGAATGATTTTGTACCTAATCGCATGACATTTGTAAATGTATACTTTTAGAGTTTTTAAAGCGGTGTAAAAAGTGGAACAGGTAGTACTGTATTCTGTATTGATTCATGGTATTCAAATTTGTTTTGTTTTGATTACCCAAATCCAATAAGAAAAGATAATTTTTGGACTTTAATTTGTCTTTTAGTTTAAAGGTACAATTATTTTTTGTTGCTGCAATATGATGAAACAACAAAAGAGTAATAGCACAACATATTAAAAATGTTTTTAAACTGTATTTTTAGATTCTGACACATGCGGATTCAAACTTACGTTAACTTACCAATCCCGTCCCGTTTTTAGGTTGGTCAAATAAAGACCAAATTTCCGATAAAATAAACATCTTGTTGCAGATGCCTTCGTCCACCATGCGAGCCTAGTTTACCCCAGCTAGCGGAGGCAACAAGTAGAGACGGCTCGCCACTTGGTGACGCTGCTACCCCATGTAGCAGTGGAAACTGCAGAGGCAAAGATTCGATTGTTGATGTGACGTGTTCAACCGGTTTCGAGTGGTCACCTACAAAGCAGACGTGTGAGGGTAAGACAGTAGTTTCAGACACTACATGCATTACTTCAGTGAAAAAAATTAAGCAGCGTTTTTGGTTAAGTAATAAAATATACAAAAAGGTAAATATCATGCAAGATCTACAACCATAAGTATAAAGGCAAGATGTAAGGAAGACGTATAATGGGAATAGGCATAGCTCATGGGGGGTGTTAACGTGGTTTCTGTGTCACAATGGAAAAGGATTATGTTTTACGCTCAGTTGTGTAGAATTTTACTGATCACTTGTGCTTACTAAATTTGAATGCAAAATCTCAAAGGCTGCTGCAGTTTTTCGCACAAAATGTTCTCAACTAAATAAGATGAAACCAACAGAGCTAATCAGCGCAGTTTGTTTCTTCATATGCTAAGATGTGGCCACATGTATTGTGGATTAGCTCAACAGACTCTTTCTTCTTGTTTTTTGAAGAATAGAATTTCTTTTCATAAACAGACAAAAACGAATGTCTCGTGTGGAACGGAGGATGCGAGGATCGATGCGTCAATGCTCCAGGATCGTTCTCGTGCGTCCAGCCGCCTCCGGAGAAGCATGGCTCATCCTGCTTTGATGGCTACAGGAAGAGGTATGGGATGAAGAGCGGCTGTTGCGTCAGTGATGAGAAAGATTCACGGATGGAGGAAGGGTGCGGGATGAACACTGAGAGAGATCTTCAAAGGATCGTGGGAGGAGAGGACGCTAAACTGGGAAGATGGCCCTGGATGGTGAGAAGACGGTTGATAACTATCTGAGTGTAGGAATCATGGCTAACAGCCCGTCCCACGAGATAAACTTAAAACGGAACATGTTTTTTGCATCATGTGAAGTGTTATCAGTCGGTTTGTTCAGATTTTAAACAGTTTGGTCACGTCTTTTTCGTTTTACTTGGTTTTGCAACTTACGTTTATGACTTTGGTAGGATTTTTAATTGACATGGAATATACCGTCCGCAAAGAACGAATGATAAATATACGCATGATAATAAATTGATGCACCAATTCCGTTTATGAAACTTTGGTAATTTAGTCTGCTTGTCTAAAAGCAACATTAAGAACTCTTATCTTTTGCTGCCAACATAAAGCCTGAACATAAATCTACAACAATTTTGTATCCTAGTTTTTATCTGTTTCAATCTATGTGTATCACTTATAGTTAACAAAAGACTATACAAAGAGTTTAAATGTTATTATTTCTACATCCAGGCCCGCCTGCTAATAGGGGGACGCAGTTTATGTGGTGGGACCCTTATTCACAAAAGTTGGGTTCTCACTGCCGCCCACTGCTTTCAAGGTCACGATGTACTACGTCACGGCACTGTCGTCATCACCGTAGGAATGTTTAATCAGACGTTAAGATACGAACGAAGCAGACAGATCAGGTATTAGATTTTTGGGGAATTCGGATCTTTACAATACGTCACATGCTAAATGCTAAGATGACTTTAAACCAGTGGTTCCCTATCATTCTTGATGTATTCCTTCCTTTGCATATTTTGGAACTTTTTATTTCTCCCTTGCTAGACAAGAAGTAACACAAAGTAATTTTAAAAGTTTTGGAACAACTGGTCTACCCAAACAGAAATACTACACCTCTAATGAATAACTTAACTATAAACTGGAAATTCCTACCCTTAACTCATCAAATGCCTCCCATGTTAAAAACCATTGCTTCTGGTTTTAAACTATGAGACTCAGTTTCCACTATTTGTTTGCTAATTCCTCTGAAGTTTGAAAACAAAGGGTATCATTGGGCCGAACAGTAAGTGACTTACAACATCTACTTAATTTCGACAGAGTTGACAAGCGAATTATCGTACATCCAAGCTTCACCTTTCCGCAAAATGACATTGCGCTCATCCAGACGGACCGTCCGTTTGACGTCACAGTATTTGCGAGTCCGGTGTGTCTCCCTAACGGGGAATACCCCACGGAGGGTCAGAGCTGCTTTGCCACGGGGTTTGGTACAGTGGGTAAGGTAGACTCTGATATGACAGACAACAACAAGCCTATGTTTTTAACCACACAATGTCTAGTAATGAAACATGTACATTTTAAATTTGTCAAATCACTGCAAAATATTATGACGGACAAAGACATGGTTTCGGATGGTTATAGTAACTTGGTACACAATTTGCTCATCGTTGGGTCTTACGAAAATATCACTTTGCTAAAATTGTAGCAATCGTCAGTATCGTATTCAAATAGAATGCCCACGGTTGAGAGAAGGTCCGTTAGGAATACGGTGCGTAAATGTGTTGGAGCATTAAAAATTGTTAAATCAAGGGCAATGTTTAAAGTTGTATCTATGTAGTCAATTTCATGGACAGAAAGCTGCTAATGTCTTTTTTTAGCTTTCAAAGGCGATCTGGCGCCAGTTCTACAGCAAGTGGCTCTTCCTATTGTCAACAAACGCGATTGCACGAGATCCTACTTAAACCGAGGATGGAACTTAAAGGATTATCAGTTTTGTGCCGGAGACTTTAAGAACGGTGGAAAGGACAGTTGTCAGGTAGAAGTAAAACTGCAAAGCGTTTTTTCCCTTTTCACTTACAAACCTGTTTAAACGCAAGACATGTATGCTAGAAAACTACTATTGATCACGCCCCCGTAAATACACCATTAATGATTGGTGTTCCCAAATGTAAAGTGCTTTAACAAAGAACTGACGAATCGCATGCTTGTTTGAAAACAATCCGGAAAAGAACACTATGTAATCTATGTCGTTCCATGTCTGATAAAAATGCTGATACTGATATTTCCATTCTAAACAGTTTCAAATCTTACGTATGAGGCAAGAGGTAATTTTCACCAGCATCCTCGTTTACTCATGTAAGTGTTACTGTATCCCAGCAGATGAAAGATGATGTCTATTTACACCAGTTATAGAAAAAAAATTATAAGAGAACAGACCACATGGGACTAATATAAATCTAAGTCTACAAGCCCGACAAAACAATAACCAGCTACAGAAACACTTTCTCACATTTTCCAAACATCCCAATACTTAGTCCAATTCCAAAACTCAGGAAGGCGGTGCTTTTAAACAGGGGGACAGTGGTGGGCCTTTGGTATGTCAACGTTGCGTCACCTGTCGTTGGTACATCGCCGGAGTGACGTCATTCGGTCACGGTTGTGCAACCGCGGGATTCCCTGGCGTGTACGTCAGTGTTGAGAAGTTCGAAGATTGGATTTCCATGGAAACAGGAATGGTGGTGAACAAGAATAGAAGCTGCGATAGCACGTTGATCGGTGAGGGGTTAATATGGGTCAAGAGAAAAATCATATTGAGTTGAACGTTTATTTAAAGTCAATATGTTGTTTCATAAATTCAGGTGTAAGGAAAGTTTAATTGTTTGTTGGTTATGTGCTCGTGTTTAAAGTGTTGACAACCACATATGAATAGTGCAATAATTTCATTTTAAAAGCTGAATACAGAAGTAATGCCGGATCAATTTACTGAATACGAGAGTTTTAGTACAAAGGGTAACCAAAAGATCATATTTTCACACGTTGGGGAAACTTTATTGCGACAAGAATATTTGGGGTGGCCTTGGGGATGACAAACAAATTTTTTCGTCATCAGAATGGAGCCGATGGAGCTCTTGGTCGGGCTGCACCAAGTCTTGTGGCACAGGGTGGCGTGCTAGAGCAAGAAAGTGTCTTCGCAATGGAATGCAAACGACAGTGAGTGGTTGTGTAAGCCAGGGTGGAAATTCTACGGAACAGGAACAATGCGAAGAAGCCCCATGCCCCAGGTGGGGTGAGTGGGGCCAGTGGTCTAGATGTACCAAGACGTGTGGCGGTGATGGAACCAGGTAAGATAAAAAGTCATTTTTACCTTATATGTTGGTAGGTCAAGTATGTAAGTTCCAAGTGCCTGCAGCGTTCTAGTTACCATGGATCCGATTTCCCTCTTAGGGTTGGCAACCAGATTTGGTGAAACCCATGGCAAACCACGTATTTGACCAATTTAGGTTTCTATTTTGCAAAAAAGGAGGCATGGATAAAATAAAAGATTTGTTTCTATTTATTAGCCCAATTTCGGTATTTTTTTCTTCGATGTATTTCATCTTCATGTTTATTTGCAGGAGCAGAGATCGAGCTTGTTTGTACGGGGCTATCGGATCATGTGGTGATTTCAACAAAACAACGATCCCATGTAATCGTCGTCCGTGCCCCACCTGGGGTTTGTGGGGGCCCTGGAGCGTCTGTAGCAAGTCTTGCGGCAAGACGGGGTCGAGGTAAGCCACGAGTCAAGTTAATGTTGTCCTTCGGTTGTGCAAACAGTATTCAAGCATGTAAAGGACATCGCAAATGACGCAAAAGACATACATCAACGCTGATATGACGTTTGTCAGAGTCTTGAATAAGTTTTGTAAGACATTCAAACGACTTGGAAAAATTTAAAACCTCAAATAATCGAGGCTAACAACCTAAACAGGCGAAGCTTGGATTAGAAGAGCGTGGTACAGCTAAAAATGGTCCATATTTAAGAGAGACTTGCTTTCAACATGCAAGTTTAAGGACTTGAGCAAAAACTTACATATGTGAATGTTTTATAAATGTTACAATTCTAATTTCAGACAAAAACACCGACTTTGCCTAAACGGCGACCTAGGACCCTGCCTCGGGGGTTCAAACGTCACAACTATGTCATGCAATCGACGGCCCTGCCCCACCTGGTGTACCTGGAGCGCATGGGGTTCATGCAGTGTTACATGTGGCGCTGGAGGCAGAATTCTGAGGCAGCGTTATTGTCTAAATGGCCTCCCAGGCAGCACTGGTTGTCACCAAGGCAACGTAACTGAACCGGGCGTGACGTCATTGAACATGACGTCAGAGGAGAAGAGTTGTGACGTAGGGCCTTGCTCTCAGTGGTCGCAGTGGCGGCCGTGGAGCAGCTGTTCAGTGTCTTGTGGAGAAGGGCGGAGTGGCAGGAGGAGAATTTGCTTGAAGGCTACTAGGTCAAATCAAACGCGTGGATATGTGATGAGTGATATTTGTGTCGGGAATGCAAGCGAGAAAAGGATTTGCAAAGATGCGATGTGCCCGATCTGGTCAGAGTGGGGTAAGTTTTTCTTGAACTTTGTCTTTTCATTTTACACGAGGTTTCGTTGTATTGAAATCCGTAGGCATATAATCAGAAATGAAACCATCGAAAACTATTTTAGAAGCGTTGTAGTATCAAGTACATGACAAGCAGGTTTTCCACCCAAAATCAAATAACCTTCAAAAGGTTCGAGTTAAACGATAACTGTCGACCAAAGCGAATTCTTTAACCTGTTCTAGGGTTGATTTTTCTCTCATTTTTTGACATATGGCTCGAATTCAAAATTCTCTTGACAAGCAAACAAACAAGTTTATAATAACTCTAGAGTGTAACACACGAATTCTAAAAATCAACACGGATTTCGCTTGTAAGAAATACGTTTTGTTCTTACTTTTTTATCGCTTTTTTAGAAAGTTGGACTCCTTGCACGGCCACGTGTGGAAATGGCGCCAAGTTCAGATCACGTGGTTGCCTCTACGCCAATGAGAACAGCGGTTGTCGCGGAAATGCGACGGAGGGATCTTTTTGCAATTTGGAAATATGCCCACGTATGTTTGACCCCATTTTTTACTCAACAATCAAATCCGACTTCGACTAATCGAATGTTATATTCCCACGTGGTTTAGAAGAAAATTAAGTTTTAAAACCAGGGTTGTGAGCGCTATCACTTGGGTTGAATCAAACAAAAGAAAAACCCAACTAGAGAGAAACAACTCAACTCAACTTAAGCTTAGATCTGATAAAACGATTCTGTTGCAGCTCCGTCTTGTCCAGAACCAAAGACAAAGTTCACTAACGGGATTGTGACGTGCACCAACGCATCCTTCGTCGATTCGCAGTGTTTTTTCAGTTGCCATGCCGGTTACGTCATGTACGGTTCGCCTGTGACGCAATGCGATGACGGTGGAACTTGGCAAAAGGAAAAGCCACAATGTGTGCGAATGACATTAAACGTGACAGCGTTTGAAACAAGTATGTTCGCAAGATTACAATAAAAATAAAACCACAGTGCTTCAAACCTAAGTCACCAGCAAACCCTCGTTAAAACTCAATTTTCAGGCAATAGGTCCAGCAGTTACGTCATGTCAGTGATGTCACTATCATCAGGCTATGCCGGAACTTGGATGTTAGACAGCAAAGGAAATATATTCTACATGAACAACAGCATTGGTCGTCAAGTTTTCACCCAAAGAGGTAAGTAAATTGTTGGGTCTACAAATACTCAATTGATGAACATTATACCCGAGTTCGAATATGGTTTTAGAGTCGTCCAATTTACAATGGGTTGGGGTTGACAGACGGGGAATAAGGAAATGTGCAAATTCAACTTTGAAGATTGAAAGCAAAACGCAGGTGGGTGGACAAGTTTTAAACTTGGCTAACGTTGTTTTTCGCAGGACAAGTTAGTTGCAATGTCAGTAGCATAAGCCGATAAAAGGGTATTTCCGAAAAAAGTAGTGTTTTTCAGTTAACAATATTAATAACAAATTGTTTGCGTTTAGGCTGTTTAGTTTTGACAGAGTAAAACGGACTTTGTCGTGTAACGAATTTGGCAAAGTTTTAAAGTATAAATTGTCCGTGAAGTATAAGCTACAGAAAGATACATTTTCTACAGGTCAAAGTAATGACGAACAAAGTGTTCCTGACATTATGCGGCCGTTTGTACGCACGAAGAGGGATTTCACCTGCTACTCCACTTGGCTGGTATTGGCAACACGTAAACGGTATGCACTTTAGATGTTCACCTACACTAATCGCAAGTAAATTGTAAATGTTTAACAAACTTAGAGAAAACGTAGTACGAGCGCATTCCAAACTCCATTGTTGGTCTTCCCATCGTTTTTAAATCGCTGCTTAGCTCGTAATTATATCCGTGTTGAATGGAAATGCTTGAAAGGCCAACTCTGGTTCGGTATAACGCCTCCTGCAGAACGTGATTTATCACATTTGATTCCTGCACAAATATTTCGTCTGAAGCTTACTAGTGTTTGTATTGTTCAGACGCACAACCAAACGACAGCATGACAACCAATCGATTTTCTTCGTCCGAGTTTGTCTGGCAATTGGACAAAAGCGGAAATATTTACTCAGCTGCGCTGCCCAGTGTCGGAAGCCCGCTAGGTGGCAGTATCCTAAAAGAGCCTTTGTGGCAGGAAGTGTCGGCACCGTTACATAACGGGACGCGATCAAACGTGTCGGATTTGTGTATTACTGGAAAATTTGCCTTTGTGGTGACTCAAGGAGGAAGCGTTTACCAAAGAACAGGTGAACACACGTTGACTTAATCGTTTGGATAAAATTTGTGTTAAACATTTTTGCTATTCTGTACGTAAGTTTGAACGCACTAGAAACGAAAGGATATTGGATATTTTTACCTTGAAAACATAATGCTTTGGTCCTAATTATCGATTTACTCATCTCACAACGTCTATACTTCATTCTACATAACGAATAAAATGAAATCAAATATGCTCATTCATTTTACCACACATTCTTGTGTTTTGTGCAGGCATCTCGCTAAAAGCACCAAAGGGTGTCAAATGGCTGCAGTTAACCACCACCGAGCAACCAAAGAAATCAGTTAGCTACGTCATTAGCTGTATGACGTCACAGTGGGAGGATAAAGCTGTTGTGTGGGTGGTGGAAGCCGATGGGCGCTTTATCCGGATTTTACTCAGCTAGGATTGCCTGAATTTTTGAAAAGTGGAAAAAGATGAAACGTTTCGAGAAGTGCAGAAACCAGCACACTTGAGTGATAAGAAAAAACTGTTCATTAAGATCGGGACAAACCCGACAATATTACGGGGGCCGGATCTCAGAATTTCGACTTAAGAAGCGGATAATTTGAGACAACATATTTCACTCTGCCACCATATTTGGGAAACCATGCTAATAGTTGAAACTCTTACATCACCAGATTTTCGTGACGTATTGTTCTCCACATAACACAAAGTTTTGTCGCAACATTTGGCCGTTTTAGCTCATCGTTGAAGTCGACGTTTTAGCCATGTCTATCCTCCTCATTCGAATCCTAACGTTGTTCCACTAGGCTGAGTTAATTCCGCTAGGTGACAGCAAAAGTTGTGAAAAGAACTATTAACCTTGATTGACGTGAAACGCTTGGTTGTTAAACGTCAAAGAACATAAAATGTTCTTTAGAGCGTGTGACTAACTTGATGTTGAAAGATTCAAGAAGTTTTTTCTAAATCCTCGACATTTCTTTTTCTTTAATTTTTTCTTTTTTTATTCTTTTCTTAACTATGATTTTAGCGTGTAATTCTTTTTTTATTGTATTGTTTTTTTCTTGATTTCCCGCACAAATACAACGAAGTAAATCATGATGATCGACGTAAAACGCTCTATAGTGGGTAAATATGGGAATCCAAGTACATGCGAAGCAATACAGCAGTTTAGAGCCAGGCTAAAATCACTTTAGCATTTCTTGTGACTTCGTCAAGACAGAGCTTTGCCTTCAAGGTGCAGAACAACAGATATAGAATTTCAAACATCAGATAAACTATGTACAATGTGCAAAACCTACCATGTCTCGGGCATGCATATACAATGATCATGTCTGTACACCGCTGTGGTATGTGATTTATGTACATTGTGAGTTTTGGTGACAAAAGTCTTGTGTAATTCTAATGCATCACTTTTACATTCTGCGTTCAAACGACGATTTAACAATAAGGCGTTAGAGCAAATAAACTCGTTCAATAAGGAGACAGGCAACACAAGGGAAAACCTTGTGCACAAAGTGGAAAAGCGCTGATAACACTTGCTGTGGTAAAGTATGTGATGAAAACACTACTGAATTTGATTATACAAGGATCTGCAGAATATTGTGGACCAGATCTACAGGGCGCCTAACACAAAAGCGAAACCATCTAGGCATTAACGTGCGGCGCAAGACGTGCGGTAGGATAGACAAAAACCGCTGGAGCCGACTAAGCTGTCAAAGCTTCGTGGATTTCAAAGCCCATAATCAAAGGCTTAGCAGATAGGTATATGTATACGAGACATCCACTATCGTAGTCCAGTCACATACACAAGCGGGACAACACTATAAACATAAAATCAGATGTTATGCTTCCAGCGTGCACTATAAACATAAATCAGATGTTATACTTCCAGGCATTTGCTGAAGCATTAGAAGGCGTGTTGTTTCAGTCCGTCATTGTGTTTTTATCAATGCGTACGCGAGCTCATTTTTTCGTTTAAAGCTACTTCATTTTTGGCTTTTCGTCGTTGTGTACGTCGCGCTTTGAGTGTTAATTACCTAAAACGAAAAAAATACATTTGCCAGAAGAGCCTTTGCAAGTATCCATCAGCTTTACTGTTTCAGAGATGTAATTGGGTTTGAAATGCACATGCGAAGAGATCAAGGATGAAGCGGGCAAAAGATGAAATAGGTTTAATCTCCGTTTAGCTATGGCAACTGTGCAAACCTGCATCATTTTCGTCCTAATCTAAAGCTAGATTGACAATTAAGGAGAAATCTCAAGCTAGATTGACAATTAAGTACAAAAATCTCAAGATAGATTGACAATTAAGGACAAAAATCTCAAGCTACATTGACAAGGACAAAAAACTACTTGGAGGAGGGCAGCAACAATTATACAAACTAACAAGTCAAAATCGAAACAGATATTGTAGATATACCAACACTCCATGCCATGCAAAAGATAGTACAATGTGTTAAAATACAGATGAACTGTTTTGCTAAAATTTCTATGTAAGGATTTAACAGCGCTCGTTTATTACAAGTCTTGTCGAAAGCAGGATTTCCAACCTGCATTGTGCAATAAACCATAGCGTGGCTGTACTTCAAAACCTACTTTCATTCAATTTTTTATAAACATCGTTGCTGTCGTTTTAGGAAATCCGACTTGGTTGATTGCACAAAGCTCGTTGAGAAACTCGCTTTATGCGTGCAAAGTTGTGCACTTATTCGGCAGCTTTATAGGGCAAGCACCTCAAGGGTGCAGCACTTTTGCATTTTGTTTATTAGGCGAGCATGGGAAGGCGGCCCGCAATGTGACGTCATTTAATCCTGTACGCAAAGACTGGCTTCTGACTTCACAGAACCAACCTCGTTTTCGGCGACAATCTGAAGAAAGAGAAAAGAGAAAAAGGATATACGACAGGCGAGAGAANTAACGATATGTAACACAATTTACTGGAGGTATTGATCAGATCATTCCTGAACTAAAGTTGAAGTAAAGTTACGCCATTTCCGGCAGATAAAATATTGATATTAGACTTCTGTATGTAGACTCCACGCATGAAAGGTGTTGCGCCGTCAAAACTAGACAAAACACTTGATCACTTATGATCACACTAAAAAGCAGAGCAGAGACGACAATGTTATTTAGCCAATCTGTTGTTGAACAAAGAACTTATTGACAATAGAACAGTGATTCTTCCTTATGGCACATTTCTGTTCGGACCCAATTTTGTCCACAATTTACCAACATTTAATCGCCAGAGAACTTGCACATAGTGAATGAGTTACGTATTTTTTAATTATGTTACTCATCAAGTCCGTACCAATTACTAAAATTTAATTTATCTATTTGGTTCGTTCTGCCAAAATCAATTGCAGGTTCAAATTAACAAACTGGTACCCTGTCAACATCCACATGTTTTTGCCACTACAGGTTAAGAACCACTGCAATAAAACTATATTCGAGGATGTATATAAGTGCTCTTCGACTTTTTCGGCATCACGGAACCGTTAAAGGTAGTTTGACAAATATTGCGGAACCTCAATTTAACAAAAAGAACTAGTCTACACTCTACACAGCGCAAGAAAAACATGCCTTTTCTACTAACACGCTTTCCATACATGAAAAAAGTGCATGTTAACTGAATTTTTTCAGGGTACCCCATTTAATGTTGTTAACTTAATGATTTATTGGCTTAGACCTGGACCTGACAAACCCCTGTAAATGTGTTCCGGAACTTCAAAGAGCCCTGATGTATATTGTTTTGAGCAAGCTTCACCCACCTTCCCCGCGCTTCACGTTTCTGTATGGTGTATTTGGTGACACCGTGTCTTCCGTCTTGAGGCGGTGGCCGCCAGCTCAAGTCAACTTCGCTACCACTCATAACTATTTTGACCGGACCCTGTGGTGGGTTGGGCACATCTGTGGAAAACAAAGATCGGTTAGACGTTTAGCAAATTACCCGTAGAAGCTTAATACAAATATAAAAGTGGGTAGTGAATAAAAACGGTTGGCACGACTGACTTAAACCCGTAAATCAACGACCAAATCACAGACATAGTAATGTTTTTCTCACCATTAACAATGATCCTGAACGAAAGCGACTTTACACCAGAGGCATTCTTGATTGACAGCTTGTAAGTTCCAGAATGGTAACCACGTGCGTTACGGATGACTAGCTGCGCCACTCCATCGACGTCACAAATGTTTACTGTGTCGTCACATTCAGCGTTGTCCTTGGTCCAGATAACTGCCGGTCTGGGTCGAGCCTAAAAATTGTGTGACGTCAAAGTTTATTTTCTTTTTTATAGGTGTCAGACTGAACCACACTAAATCAAACAATTTGTTTTTGGCAGAATTGCATGTTAGCATAATTGCTTTAGGACAGATACCAGACCAGACTTGAATAATAGGTTGAATATAATTTAAAGCATATGTGACGTGTAAGAACAGTCGAAACATTATGTACACAAGACTTAAATGCTAGCTTTACTAAGAGCAGAATTGCCAGTGTAAACTGTAATAATTTTATTTCAGACGTTTATTTCAAACAAACATAACAGTGAAAAATTAAAAGTTTAGGTTTGGTTTTTGACAGGACAGAAGAGAAAAGTCTTCCAAAAAAACAACTGCATATCAAACTTGTAACAATCCACAAATATTTAGTTGACTCACATGGTATGGGACGTGGATACGAATCGTTCCTCCTGCGTTGATGGTAAAACCTTCGCGAATAGCTGTTTCCAATTCTGACGACAACTTGAACGATGGGGCAACTAGAAAACAATCATATCAGGATCGTACGGTTGATAAATTACAGGAAATATGAGTTTGATCAATTGCGACGGACAATAAAAGATGATGTATCAAGACTAAAAAGTCAGATAAAATATTTTCAACAATGTGAAAAGCATCGACACCAACACATCCGTAAGTAAAATGATCTACAACTCGTTACAAAAAAAAACGATAACTAAGTTTGGCTGCTTCTGTACAGCTGTGGTTCTCAAACTGTGCGTCGCTATGCCCTAGTGCGTCGTTTAAATTTCCAAGGGCGTCGCACAATAATTTATTTGTAGCTTTTTGTTTTTGTAGGAATAAATACAACATTCCTAGTAGACGTCTTTATTAAATTCTTATCGCAGGTGCTTTGAAGGTCCAACCAACTTTTCTAAAGGTGTCGCATCGAAAAAAGATACAAAAAGAGAAACACTGCCGCGCAGCAAGCTCAAACTGAACGCACAGTTAAAGAAACTACCAAGGTTTTAACGTACCATGAAATTCCTCAGCAGTAAATGTTCCCTTGTAAGTGTAGTAGCGACTGAAGGACCCAGCGTTCACTGATCTTATACGGACGTGGTATATTGAGTTTTGTAACAAACCCCGGACGGTGTACGAGGTGCCGTTGATGTGACCTTGGTTGTATTGAATCCATTCGTCTGTTCCATCCTGTTTAAAAGCAGACCGTGTTCATTTGTTCGGTCCTGGCTGCCATTCTAGGTTGTGTTTTTTGAGTTTTTGTTTAGAGGACAAAAATTGTTTTATCTCATTTCTGACGCTTGACAAACTCGTAAAGAGACCAATTCTATTTTCTGAGTATTTGCAGACAAATTTTATTTTTGTAATTTCGCACTTTTTTACAAATCTCTTTTTGACGATAAAGAGCCAGTATATTCAAGTAAAGCATGTAGACATTTGAACGATGCTTTTTTAATCCCGAAAACCCCAAAACCTACACGAGCTTATAAAACCGAATATCTTTTGTTGTTTTTAGACAGACAGTATTATCAACTGCATTTTTAAAACTTGTGGTCTGTTTCAAACAAACAGACCGATCCGTTTTGTTGTTTGTGACGTAATAAGCAGTGCCGGATAAGGGCCCTCAAAGCCCTAGGATTTCGGTGTCTATATATAAGTTACATATATATAGAGGGAATTATCTAATCGATTGCTTTTTGCCTAATGTGCATGGCCACACAAACTCGAAAAGTAAGTGTCATTTCTTTTTTTATGGAGCAGCAATAACTAACTCTTCAAAAAAAGTCCAAAAGACGAGTTAATGTTCTTTTTGTCCCTTTTAGCCACTCGAGCCTCCTTTTTGACTGTAGAGATATGTTTAGTTTCTCTATTTATCTTATGCTCTCAAAACGTGTTGTACTATTGAACCAGCACTGGCAACAGTCAGGCAGCCAATCTGTACCTTGCGTAATTCGATGTCGTATCCCAGTAGATCCGCACCCCCTTGCTTATCTGTTCCCTTCCACGAGAAGCTGAGTGATGAGTTGGTTGAATCGACAAGTTCAAGATCGCTTGGTTCGCCAGGTGGGTCAACGGCTTCTGAAGCTCTGAAAGCGCGCGAAGGCCGACTTGGATCGCTTTCACNAAACCCCGGACTGTGTACGAGGTGCCGTTTATGTGGCCTTGGTTGTATTGGATCCATTCGTCTGTTCCATCCTGTTTAAAAAGCAGACCGCGTTCATTTGTTCGGTCCTGGCAGCCATTCTAGGTTGTGTTTTTTGAGTTTTTGTGTAAAAAGGACAGAAATTGTTTTCTCTCATTTCTGACGCTTGACAAAGTCGTAAAGAGACCAATTATGTTTTATGAGTTTTTGCAGACGAAATGTTATTATTATACTTTTGCACTTTATAAATCTCTTTTTGACGATAAAGAGCCAGTATATTCAAGTAAATCATATTGACGTTTCGACGATGCTTCTTTCATTTCGAACCCGAAAACCTAATATGTTTAGTTTCCCTATTTATCTTATGCTCTCAACACGTGCTGTACTATTGAACCAGCACTGGCAACAGTCAGGCAGCCAATCTGTACCTTGCGTAATTCGATGTCGTATCCCAGTAGATCCGCTCCCCCGTGCTTATCTGTTCCCTTCCACGAGAAGCTGAGTGATGAGTTGGTTGAATCGACGAGTTCAAGATCGCTTGGTTCGCCAGGTGGGTCAACAGCTTCTGAAGCTCTGAACGCGCGCGAAGGCCGACTTGGATCGCTTTCACCGGCAGCGTTCACCGCAACAACACGAAACTCATACTCCATGTCAGCTTTTAGGTCAGATGCCTGTATTCAAAGGAATGAAACAGACACAGTAACCACGTATAACTTTTCATAGTTCTTATCCTTGCCAAAATAGAGGGACAAGCTTTATTATTTAAACGTTCCAGCCATGGTTAGTAATACACAGTGACCTGCAAACACGGCTCTGTTCACTTCTAATCCTGAGTAGACTTGCCAAAACAGAGCGAGATGCTTTATTACTTGAACGTTTTGGAAATATCTTATGATTAGTGTTACAATAATACATGCATGTACTGTGTACGACAAGAGCGAAAATTCGTATATTTATCCTAAGCATCGATGGAGTGCAGTGATTAGTGAATTTAATCAGCGATTTCGCTGTTTAGCGATAGGACAGAGGTGACAGAACAGAAGTAAAAACGATAGACATGGCTGTTAAAAAATCAAGACTAATGTAAAAGTGAAAACTCATTGTACATGTTTCAACAAACTGTAATGTGACAGGGACAACTAAGAGAGTTTGTTTGGTGCATCATTGAATCAACAACCGACGCAGAGTGATAAGGAAACGGGCGAGATAGAAAAAAGGAATTTTAAAAACGACCTATTCAGAGGGTCTGTTTCACATTCAAACTCACAGTGTACTGTTGCTCCCTACAGGGATTGTCTTTGTTGCATCGAGTCCACACCGAAGTTCCCTTCTTTCGCCTCTCGATGATGTAACCTTTTACGGGACTTCCCCCGTCCGACGTAACCTAATATGCAAAAATGATAGATTTTTATTATCCCGCCTGTTTTTGTAACAATAAACATCTTTTTCGGTTGTTGTTTGTTATTTTTGTCTGACATCATTACGAATTTTTACATTAGAAACTGTTTTGGTTACGAAAGCATACTCTAATCGCAACTCTAAAACAAATCAGTTTGTGAAATTCTGTTTACTTTTACTTGTGACAAACACAGATTACAAATATAAATCTGGTAACATACTACTGGCTACACTAAACACACTGACCTTCCCCCATTTAATGGTGATCGATCCATTTGCAGTTGAAACACATTCGACATTTCCGCTGACAGCAGAGGGAGGATCTAAAATATAAAAACGTCAAGTGTAA
Organism: Phallusia fumigata; assembly: GCA_008931825.1. Lineage (NCBI taxonomy): Eukaryota > Metazoa > Chordata > Ascidiacea > Phlebobranchia > Ascidiidae > Phallusia > Phallusia fumigata. The sequence continues at coordinate 19,581 of QXVZ01021410.1, read as the reverse complement.
AAATATAATGTTGCACCAATAATTAACCGTCTCATGAGACAGTAACATGAATATCAGTTTATGATTGGAAACATAGTTTAAAACATCTATGTGAGAACAGAATTTAACCCAATAGTTTAAACAGGTTTTGCTTTAACTCTTAAGCAAACATGCAGACGGTCGAAGAACCATCCTATATAGCTCAGACCAGCGGCTCCCAACTTTCGAGGAATTTTATGAACTAAGGGGAAAATGGAACTAAGGAAATATAACTCATGATGAGTGTAGTATTTCTATTCAGGTAGACCAGTGGTACCAAACCTTTTATTGTTACTTTATGTCACTTCTTGTCCAGTAGGGGAGAAATAAAAAGAAGAAAATGCATAAAAAAGTTTGGAAGCACTGGCTCAGTACTTCTTTGAAAAGGAAAAAAATGCACCTAAGTTTCTGAGACGTATGTAGTCCTCTCAAACATACACATTCGCCTTCAGTCGCATAACAAATTCGGTTGTGACTTATCTTTACAACAAAACAGTATAGTTACCGTAGGGATCTTTCACTTTGATGACTTTGGATTCGAACGACTCACTCTCCCCAGCTTCTGACACAGCTCGAATTCGGAAACTGTAACTTTTCCCACCAGGCACGTGAGCTTGGTAAGTCGTGTCCGCCCCACTTGTTTTGCCGACTAAACAAAAAATACCCTTTAGTTTTGATTATTTAATAAATTGATTGATTTCTAAAATATGTTTGCAGTAATTTTTTATCAACAAGTTTTTTTCTTAAAAGCATCCTTTATGGTAATTAATTTATGACGTCACCGACCGGAAGTCCACACTTTGCGGTTCTCCTCCTTCTTTTCAATGATGTAATGGGTGACGGCACATCCGCCATCGTCTTTAGGGGCTTTCCACTTCATTGTGACTCCCTTGGACGAAACGTTGGAAAACTCAACCGGGCCGCCTGGTGGCGCTGGAGCGTCTAAATTATAAATAAAAGGAAATAAATATTTTGCTCCTCAACAATTTCGATTTGAATTCAGATGAATATTTATGTTAAATCGTTTTCTGCTTTAAAGTGTTATAAGTTATTGACTCAGTAATACAAAAGGAAACATAAAACATTGTACAGTTTGGTAGACTTTGCAACTGGTACAAGTGCGGTAGTAACAAAACATCTGCTGAAATTGAGAGTGACGTCTTGTTGCGAAGACAATCAGCACAGAAGTGCTTTGAAGAAGTGCGTCTGGCTTGAACTTTTGGCAGAGACAGTGGAACCCACAACACATGGCAGACAAAACCACAGGGAAACCAACTGACACACATAGAGACGTTTGTACCACGACACAGCCGCTACACCAACATATGTTTTACCAAATCAAGTTAGGGTTTGTTGAAGACGATACTCGACTCAAACGTGAAGCAAACCAGTTGTTTAAGATCAAATAAACTCAAACGCCAATGTTCTGAAATTCTAGAACCATTTCATTTTCTATATTTTTAAAACACTTACCCAATATTTGTACGTCGACTGGTATACTGATTTCGCCTGCAGCGTTTTTCACTTTGCACACATACTTTCCACAGTCGCTTCTCTGGCATTTATGGACGCAAACCTGAGCATGGGACGAGTCAGCATGATTCAGCACAACCCTCTTCCCGTCTCCTGTAACAAGCATAGAACAAGTTTGATTCACATAAAGGTATGAGAGGTGACTCCAGCAAAGTACATTGTCCTGGGGGCTGAGAGCAAAGGCCCAATGACCGAAAGATCAATTAAAAGAAGTGTTCACATATGGTTGGATAAAGTCACGCATTTCTGTCCGTATAAAGCATTGTAAAGTTTTATTACGATAAATAAAAATGGCAACAGAACAACATTTGTCCATTTAACTTTCCCGAATGGGTTTGTACGGCATTGTAAGGTTTTCTTGAAAGCCCTGGCCATTGAATAATCGCCTTATATTTATTGCCTTAACCGTAAAATTGGAATAGGACAAACCAGGTGTTTATGAAGCGTTGTAGTGTCATGGCTCACACAATTACAAGATCATCTATTAAAACAATAGCAAAGAGCCATTACAACGATGTCCTGTCACCAGCTGCACTGATGAGACCTTATAGGTCGAAACAGTGTGCACTGTCTGCAGCTCACAAATCTATTAAAACGTTGTGATACTTAAACTTATACCTAAGTTTTTTTTTAACCTAAGTTTCGTTTTTACATTAGTTTAGTGCCAAGAAAATTAAAACAACGTATTTTACCTGATTTTGGCCTACAATACCGGGCCCAAAGTAGCAGAGTTTGGCCTTAATTTCATTTCTACCATAAACAAATTTTAGGCAAACGATATATTTACCTTCAAGAGGCTTTCCGTCTTTTTCCCACGTGATGACGGGAGGAGGGTGACCCCCTTTGATTGGAATCTTGATCCGGCCCGTTTGGCCAGCTTTAAACTGAAGTGGTTTCTGTTGTAATGCATTGAGCACTCCTGCGTCGACACTAGGAGCAACTGCATGAAAAAAATCTTTTAAAATCTGCATGAAAACGTACTTGGCAGCGTTTTGTCAGGGACCGAGTTTGGTTAAATGCAATATTGGCTATGGAAAAACATCTGGAAAAAACAACACAACGACATTTCTTTATGTTAGTCGGATATGTTTTAAGAAAATAAACTTTAGGTTAAATATTTAACCAGAAAAATTTACTTAACTATCTTGCTAGTTGTTTTACCTTCTGCCGCGCCACAAGTAACAGGAGCGGACACAACCGGTTGACTTTCACCCTGTGCGTTCACAGCTTTCACACGGAATACATACTCCACACCCGGTTTACATGACGATGTGCGGAAGTTCGTTCCCTTTACCTCGCTCACCTGTGAATTAGAACGAGGTGTAAAGGAATACGAAAAACATGGACGAGAAACAAAAGTAAGCAAGAGCATTGAAGTAAAATGGGAATTACGAAAAAAAAGAAACAAAATATGTCGAGAAAGTGAAAAAATGAACCTTATTAGAACGCGGGTGCACAACCCGCGGCCACAGGTGTTATTTTATGACGCCGCGACTGTAACTGGGGCAAAAAGATTAAGGGAGTCATAAAAAGTTTGAAATTTCTTGACAGCCATTCGATATGTAACACATTAAATAACTTGCCGACAATAAACATAAAAAACTTTTTACAAATCTAAAGGTTTTGCCACAGCGTTCGTTGAGGATTTGTGGTTTACGACGTGTATGTTTTTCAAAATTTACCTTTGACCAGTTCTCAGTTCCCGCCTCGGCGCGCTCCACTACGTATGATGTCACGGGACTTCCCCCGTCCTGCTGGGGTTTCTCCCACGAAATGGCGACCTCTTGTGGCGTGATCTTGTCGAAGTTAATCTTGCACTGACTCATGTCAGCAACGTCTGTTGAATCATGAAACAGTTCTTGTTCAATAACCGATATTGCGGGCAGGTTTGAATACCTGCGCTATTTGATATCTTTGTTAATGCAGGTTTATACAGAAAGAAAAAAACATGATTGTCAATTGCGACATTTTTACGAACACCCCCCCGGACTTTAAAATGATGTATTTTTTTGGGTTACTTTCCTTTGTAATAAACAAGGTTGTGTATCCATGGCACTAAAACAGTGGTTCCCAACCTGTAGTGCAAGACTTACCCATCACTTTGAGTTTTGTTTTCACAATAACGCCGCCAATGTTATTGAATATCCTCGCCTCGTATTCACCGCTATCCGATCCCTGGCACTTGACAATCTTCAAACTCACTTCATTCATGCTGGAACCTTTCGTCGCACGGTGGTGCTGCGGAGAAAGAGTTTTTATTCAGTGGGACAAAAAGTTGTTGCCGTTTATGCGGGTTGCGTTGCTTTTTGTTGCAAGCAAATCTTGAACTGGTATACTGAGGACTAGTATGTTGTGTAGCTTTGTTTTAAACTGGCTGATCCCATCGAAAAAATCCGGTCCGCAGCCCTTTTTCAAATTACTTATTATGAGAAACTACCTATTGAGATATTGTACTTTATATAGGTGGTAACAAAGCTAGGGTCCACTGTGCCGAACTTCATCTGTGTACATGCGTAATTAAATGTTTTATTTCATAGGGAGATAATCTCACTAAAACACCCTAAACTTGTTGACAGGAAGGAAAAACGGAATTGTTAGTGGGAAATGGGTCAGGCCCACTGAGACATGCTGATATCTTGGTTTTGAACTACGGTTTGGGAACGGTTGCAGAACCCTGTCGTTGACAAATGCAAACTACACCAAAACAAGAATTAGACAAGATCAATTTATTTTTGCACCTTCACTGGAAGAACCTCGTCGCCGTCATGCATCCAAGCTGCGCTAGGTGGGGGATTTCCCTTGCACGGAATTTTGATGGTAGCTGTCTCTCCTGCTTTCACAACGAGTGGTGTCTTCTCAAGTCGTTCAATAACCTGAAAAGAGCATTTGCTTCGTTTGTGATGCCTTCCTTTTTCCTTGAGAATAATTTGTGGTCATTATGGTCTAATTAGATGCGTACACATTTCCATATACCGGTTTTCTCAACCCAAAGTCCATGGACTCCAATAAGTCTGTGTGTGTCGGCGACCACCTCGAGACATACAAAAATGTTTTTCAACCCCAAACCAAAATCCTTTGTTTCCTAAAACTTATTACGGATTTTTACGCACAATCCCCTTTGATGCCAATAATACCTTCCAGCAGTGATATATTGTTTGTCATCTTACTTTTAAATGTATTGTTTGTGTTAAGGAGCACAAGACACAGACTTGCGGAGCAGCTTAATAAAAAAGTAACTTTCAGAAAACTTGTTTTCGATCCACCAATTGTGCCCTTAACCTTTTTGCGCCTCATAACGTTTTAACGTTGCGCAGCTATTTACGGCCTGGTGATTGATTTAGCGCTATTGTGTCGACATGTTTTCTTTCATCAAGCGAAATAAACTCAACTCAACTCAACTGAGCCAGCGAATAGTTATAACTGGCTAAAAATATTCCGAAGCTTAAAAAGTTAGAAATACTGCTTCATACTTTAGCCAATAAAACCAAATGTGACGTCACCTTGGGGTCGATGTATGGCGGTTCGTCCGGAGCAGCAGGGGACACGGGTTGCGACTCTAGGGGTTCGCTCTTGCCCTCCTCGTTGGCAGATCGTACACGGAACTGATAAGTTTCACCTTCTTTTAAACCTTTCGCGGTGAAGTCGGTTTTGTCTTTCGGAACTTTTGCCATTTGTTTCCATTGACCACGGGAGTCTGAAATGTAGTTACACTTATTTAATACATGCTGGCTCAAAGTGTTGTTAAAAGCTACATGCTTTATCGAAACGTTACCTTAACAAATCAAGTCGTTTTCTACAACTATCTGGGTCGGCCTATTTTTTACAAACGTTTTGTTTCTTATTTCAAGTTCGACATGGCCCAGGTAGGTTTCGCTTATGTTAAGTGTCGAGCAGTTTGCTATGTTGTACTTCTATTGATTTTATGGTTTTTAGTGTGTGACTTTTTTTTGCTCTATTAAGCAAACGTTTGTAACTTCAGTTACACTCGAAGCAACCTATCTTGATAATATACAATGAAATATTTGCTTCCCCATATTCGATTCTTGCAAACTAAACTACACATGCTCGGTGGTATGTCTACTGAAAGACGATTCACAGACATCGGTGACCGCTGCACATTTTAACATCAAGTAGGGGATCGCCAGAACGACCATATATGCATGCGCATGCTTAATTCTGGTTTGTGCCCTGGAGCGTTCATGAAAACCAATTATAACCAGACACACTTATAGGTGAATCAACTTCAGCATGCATACGCCCGAGCTCAGTTGGTAGAGCACCAGCCCCATCGCAGGCTAGATATTTGTAGCATACGCCTTGATTTACGGAAATGCTAAAAGGGGCAGACTCTGTATCGGTGTAACCCAGTGGTTACCAATCAGGAAGCATTTTTGTTTAGTAGGATCTTGTAATCTGTACCTTGGCAATCAGTAAAAGCAAAAAAATAACAAGGTTAGATTCGTTTTTGCGCTCCTTCGTACAATGACCCGAACCTTGAAGATAGAAAGTATTTCCACTTACAAAGCGACCCAGCAATATTCTAATTCACTTATGACGTATCACTGACCTTTGACCTCTATGACGTATTCTTCTACAGGGGTGCTATCGTCGATGGGAGGATTCCAGGACATCGTCAGCTCGTTGGCCTTGATATCAGAGAAGGCGATCTCACCAGATGGCGCTGCTGGCTTGTCTAAAGAAATAATAAATAGTCGGCGACAAATCGTAGAAAAAGTTTTTTTCACATAAGCACTGGTGTGTATCTCCTCATTGAAACTTCCAAAAACCGGTAAATGCAAGGTAGATTTTAAGTGCGAGAAATACAATTCAACCAAATGCTTTTGATACTAAACAGTCCAACACAACTTGCCGACAATATTAACTGGAACTTCCACAGTGATGTCTCCACTCTCGTTGGCAATGGTCAGTTCGTAAACTCCCGTGTCTTTTACACTGCAGTTGTCCACGTAAAGTGTCGCCGTCTTGTCTGTGTTTTCCATGTGCATCCGTCCCCGCTCCACCAAAGTCACACGACCATTAGTCCACTGCACACTGTCATGGTAATGTCACTCTTACGTGAATGTTACATCATCTGAAATTAGCGTCGCCTTGTGTTGCGTAAAACGTGTGGCATGATGTCATTGTTACGTCATACGGTCCATTCTTGTGTCACCAATGGACAACGATTTCGAATTAAGGTTAAAACAAAAAATGGCATTTATAAAGTTACTCGTTCCACTTACACAATATTGTTGTCGCAGCGTTACAAATTTAGGCCGAGCGGACCAACAGTACCTAGCAGGTTTGTCCCTAGTTGGACGTTTCTCAAAACAACCCACACCCCCAATCACGTCTAACCGTTGACAAACATCGTGTTTTACCCGAACAATGCAGATGCAAGCGTCAAGCGAAAGATTAGCGATTAGCGTGTATCAGGAACGACACCTAGCGGCTTATCTAAGTCTATCAGGTTTGTGCTTTTATAAATTATTTCCCTTGTAGGCAAAGTCGGGACTTACCCTGTGGGTGCTTTCCCGGTGAAGGGAATCTCAATCTTGGCTTTTGTCCCAGCTTTAAACTTGAGCGGATTCTTTCGTAGTTTTTCAAGGAAAGCGTTGTCCACGGTGGGCGGGTCTGTTGATGGGAAACAGGTAAATAAACTGATCGCTTTCATTTGTCAGTTATACGTTTTATATTTAAAAACGGTGGTTTTCAAACTTTCGAAGCTTGGGGCCTACGAACAAGATTTTTTTCGCGGCGCAAATTGCAGGCTAAAAACACAAAAAGAATATTTCTCAACTATATTGAGATAGGTGGGCTTGCAAATCAGAAAAAAAAATGTTTAGCGTCGTCATGCACACCCGCAATTAGTCATCCTGCCCTAATAGCAAAGGATGGCTGTAAGATACGGCAAGTACGCAGCAAAAGTATTTGAAAGGAACGGTACGCCCTTCGTAACAAGGTACGTGGTATGCACAACTCCATACGTACCGTACCTTACTGACTGCCAGCGTCGCCTAGAAGACTCTTCCGCTTTTACTTTAGGAAGGGGGCTAGTAATTAAACATCACTCAACATTTCGTAGTACGTCAACGTCACCTTATCGAGTCGACAAACACGTTCATAACCTTTCGTGACGTCTTTGCGTTAGTTTCTGACGTCATGAGGTCAGCCCCGTTCCCTTTTCGAGTGACCTTTTGTTTGTTGATGTCAGTCGTTTCAAGGTCACTTGGGAAGTGACTTTTGACGAACGACATAACAACAAGACACAACCCAATGGTAATTTAAATGCCCCGTGTATGTCAGGCACGCAGAAAAAATGCTTGGAATGAGTTTACCATCAATATAACTACTTATCTATTAAGGTTCCAAAATGTTTGTCAAGTTTTGTGCATTCCCCCGTTGCTTACTTTGAAACTTTTCATTTCTTCCTTACTAGACAAGAAGCGACATACAGTCATGGAAAAAAGACTGGAACCATTGGTCTAGGTAAAACAAAATACTACACTTTGATGAACTGAGTGCTGTGAATTTGTTACCTGCACAAACAAGATGAGCCTCTGAACGAACTCCACGGATTTGGAACTGATAGAGTCCTTCATCCTTCGTCTGAACGTTCTTCACCTTCAACGTGTACTTGCCGCGCACTTTGGTCATTTCATACTTGCTTGAAGGCTAAAAAAAGAATACGTTCCCTAAAACTTTGGATTTCAAACTTTTGACACAACTTTCTATTGTATTCAGTGGTTAAAGCGACAAAAACGTTGCACAGTTATTACCGGCTTTAATTGGTGATTGTTTTAGTACAATTGTGTACCTGTGTTTGTTTCACGCAGCGAAATAAACTCAACTCAATTCCAAATATCTGTAAAACGGTTGTTACCTCGATTAGTTTGTCGTCTTTAAACCACTGAACCTCGGCATCTGCATCAATGTCATCTATCTCACACGAGAATATTGCCGGTTTTCCTGCTTTGCATTTCGCGTCTTGCATCTTGCTAGTGACCTTGATTGGTTTCGCTGCAAAATCACAACAAATTAAATTGCGAATAGCGGAGTAAAGAGGGTACAGCCTAGGGGGCAAAATATTTCTCATAGCTTGCACTGATTTCGAACTGTACGTTACGCAATCTTTTTAGATATAAATTAGGTAGAAACTTCCAAAACATATGCAGACAAAGTATCTTGACTACTGTAAGGTATGGCTTATTCAGTATTTTTGCAGAAATTATAAACAAAACAGAATGTATTGTGACATCTGAATTATTTACTGACATAAACCCAACTGCGTTTATCTAATTTACCGTGATTTTTAGCAAATCAACGACATTCAGGTAAAGCGTACTGGCCAAAAATTTACAAGATGTGTCTGTTTCATATACGGGTATGATTATCCTTTTCCGTAAACCCAGAAATAAACGTTCCGGCGTCATTCTCACCGTTAACTTGCAACTCGGCCGAAGACGTTGCCTCGCCAAACGACACCTTGACGACAGCCTTGTGGTCAGACAACAAAACCTTCTTAAACGAAAGACTGTGGGCATCGCCAGATTTTATGGTGTACCTGAAAAACAACGAAACACTTTATCTCTCTGGAGTTTGTGTGCATTTGTCAGTCTCGTTTGAAGATTTACAGGTCAAGACGAGTTTTTTACCCAGCTAGTCACAGCCGTCAACCAAGTGGGTAGTGGGCAATCTATTGCTTAAATTTCTCTCTTTACAAGTTACACTGAAAGTTCCTTTATCTTGGCCTATTATATTTTGATTGAACCTATTCCAAGTCGGTTCAACTTAAGATACATGAACTAACATCACGTACAACAGAAGAGCACAGACATTGAGTCTATGTCACCGTTGAGGCGTTCACATAAATAGAGGCGGCCGACTGCCTGCCAACAGCTGCAGGGGGCTGCGCGACCATCCCTCGTTACTGCGCATGCGCGAGTTGCCCCCTGGGGGTCGCGGGTTGTCGCCATTTCAGCATCGCGGCTACGCGTGTGATGTCATAATGGTTGATTGGTTAAGGGATGATTGATGTTCTAAAGCATTGATGACGAGATGGCTGCTGCTGGATCTGGACTCGTGGAAAGATCAGATTTACCTCGCTAAGACTTGACTATGCATATCGGAAAGGCAAACTAGTTTCTTTTTCAAACATAATTTTTGTAAACGGGTGACCAGCAGTCAGTTTAAGTGCATTTTATCACATGTTTAACACGAAGCAAGAAACTTTAACCAGCGTGCCCAAAGAACTTGCGTAATGACTTAATGTGGTGAACTCCTATGCATACCCATTTCCTAAGTAAGGTTTTTTGCTCAAAAGCCAAGTCTGGATTTAAAACCACGAGTGCAAGCCGGTTGCATTAAGGGATGGATCAAATGCTTTTTAGGCGGGACTCGAACCCAGAAACTATGAATCAAACGACAGAAAACAGGGACAAAATATCTCACCGTCCACCATTCTTGACCACCTCTCCATTGACCGTCCACACCGGTTGCACCTCTTTGCTGCTGACAGAGCATTCAAACGTAGCAGTGCTCTTCTCCTTAACCTCCGTATTGACGAGACGATGTCGGAAACGTATCGGCGCAGCTGCAACGTCAAAGGTTAGGGGTTGAAGGTCATTACCTCAAGGGTGTGGAAAGGTTTAGATCACATGCAGTTTGTCTAGTTCATAATTTGAAAGCAAGGATACCCGTGGGGTTGGCGGGTTGCCGGTGCAAAAATGTTGTGGTTTTGATAAAGTTATAGTGTCGGCGTTGACAGAACGACCTTGGTTGAACCAACCGACAAGGACACGCTCCAGGAGCAGACAGTGGGGTTCCACTAGGAACACAACAACGAAAGAAACTCTGCCGGATAGTTTTTAGTGTCGAATGCAAACTATCCGAATCCAATTGTTTTGTTTGCTCGGTCGCAACGCCTTATCTAAGGCACAGCAAGTTCATTTGTGCGTTTTAGCATTTTGATTGTGTTTTTTGCATCCTAATTGAAAAGTTAATACTTCAACACATGCCTTTGTTTACCAAAGTGCTGATTTCAAGCAGAAAAACAACACTATTCCACTTCATTTAGAAAACAAAATTGGGAAAAGTTTTTAAACCCAGAGTACTTTATGGGGCCCATATTATAAATAACTAGACGTTCGACGCCTGTTTGATAATTGAAATACTCCCGTCCAAGAACTTAGTGCCGAATTTCATTTTAAATGCTTGGTGCTCGGCCGAACATCGAAGTAATGCTTGACTAAATTCCAAACAAAACATATTAATAAACAAAGCTTCAAACAAGCATCATCTAACGCCTTCTCCCCATAACTGACACGCTTTTTAAAGGAATCTCACCCTTTTCGAAAGGCAAACACGGTAACATTTTATGATTTACCAGGCAACATTTAAAACCCAGCATGTTCTGTGTAACAATCGATCTCCTAAATTTCATTTGCAATAGCACCACATAACATTAGCCATTAGTGATTCTTTACACAACACGCTAACTGAGCTTCAAACATTCCAGCTATATAATAACAAGACACATATATATAACTTAACATATTATATGACACAATATCGTATGAAAGCAATTTAAACAAACCTGTAACTTTGAGATCAGCACTGGACATCATATCACCAAGCTTCGCTGTGTAACTTCCAGTATCCTTCATATCAAGTTCAGTGATGATGAGTCTGTAGTTGTAAATCGATGATGTTTCAGTAAAAAACAACAGCAATTTTTTTACAGACAAGCGATTGTGAAAATTGACTTTCGCCAAACCAATCAAGTGCAAGGGCTTGCAGCATCTACGATCGAAAACCCAACAGCACAGATCTATGCACAGTTAAAAAGCTACTGTTTCACAGACCAATTGACTTTATCGAACTGCTTCTTAAACTCCAACAACTAAAGTACTTCACCCAGTGGTCAAGAGTGTATTCTTTACACAATGTCGTACTTATGAGTTTTTCCTTCGGTGACCTCCTGAAGACGACCAGTAGTGCCACGGACTTTCAGTGGTTGGCCATCCTTCAACCACGTGATCTTTTGGCCCCGCCTTGACACGCNCCAGAGTACTTTATGGGACCCATATTATAAATAACTAGACGTTCGACGCCTGTTCGATAATTGAAATACTCCCGTCCAAGAACTTAGTACCGAATTTCATTTTGAATGCTTGGTGGTCGACCTAACATCGAAGTAATGCTTGACTAAATTCCAAACAAAACATATTAATAAACAAAGGTTCAAACAAGTATCATCTAACGCCTTCTCCCCATAATTTATACGCTTTTTAAAGGAATCTCACCCTTTTCGAAGGGTAAACACGGTAACATTTTATGATTTACCAGGCAACATTTAAAACCCAGCATGTTCTGTGTAACAATCGATCTCCTAAATTTCATTTGCAATAGCACCACATAACATTAGCCATTAGTGATTCTTTACACAACACGCTAACTGAGCTTCAAACATTCCAGCTATATAATAACAAGACACATATATATAACTTAACATATTATATGACACAATATCGTATGAAAGCAATTTAAACAAACCTGTAACTTTGAGATCAGCACTGGACATCATATCACCAAGCTTCGCTGTGTAACTTCCAGTATCCTTCATATCAAGTTCAGTGATGATGAGTCTGTAGTTGTAAATCGATGATGTTTCAGTAAAAAACAACAGCAATTTTTTTACAGACAAGCGATTGTGAAAATTGACTTTCGCCAAACCAATCAAGTGCAAGGGCTTGCAGCATCTACGATCGAAAACCCAACAGCACAGATCTATGCACAGTTAAAAAGCTACTGTTTCACAGACCAATTGACTTTATCGAACTGCTTCTTAAACTCCAACAACTAAAGTACTTCACCCAGTGGTCAAGAGTGTATTCTTTACACAATGTCGTACTTATGAGTTTTTCCTTCGGTGACCTCCTGAAGACGACCAGTAGTGCCACGGACTTTCAGTGGTTGGCCATCCTTCAACCACGTGATCTTTTGGCCCCGCCTTGACACGCAGCACTCGAAAACACACCGACCGTGGACCCTCGCACTTTGCGATATAAGCTCAGATGTGAAACTGAGGGGTTGCTCTGTGGGGGAAATATATGTAGAGTTTAAGGAATGAATCTGCAAAAACTGATTTATTGGGTTGGGATCCCGGGAAATCCCGATCCCAAAATCCCGAAGTTTAATATTTTTTTTCAGTCCCGATTCCGGGATTATGTTCATTAGGATTCCGAGTTTTTAATAATGTATCTAACACACAGTGGCGGTGCGATTTGCTTAATTTTGGATAGATATTCTCAAATGTTGAGAAATAGGTCACTCCTATGTCACGGGGAGGAAAACAAGGGGGATATAATATTTAATCAACGTATCATGTCTACTACTTTTCTAACACCGGAATCTGTTAGTTTGGTCCGAAATCCCAACCCTTACTGATTTAGTGCTGCATTGCAATGCAAGCTGCTCTCCAGACAACATGGTTTGTGTATTGCGCCATTGAAATATGTATTCATGGCTTCAAATGGCAGTTTAAACAAGGTTTACAGACATGAAGTATTGTTCCTTAAAAAATTACTGTATACCATTTCACTGAACTAAACAAGTCTTGTTGGATATTTGTAAAAACACGTTGGCTACTTAAGAATGAGTCCAAAAGAACATAAATGGTGTTAACAGCTAAATATCAGTTCGTCAACTTCATTTTTCTTATATTTTCCTCTCTATCTTTGTCTTCGTATGAGAGGTAAGTTAAATATATAATTAACCCCCTCCGACGAAAAGGTTGTTGAGTTTAGTTCAGCGCTTTAAAACAACCATTCTAAACGTCCTTTATCGTTTTTTTACCTTTGATTGTAAGAATAGCGTCGAACTTTTCACCACCAATATCCAATGTGTAAGTGCCAGCATCCTCAGCATTCGCGTTTCTAATAATCAGCTGGAAAACATTTCCTATGCGACGTAACTCGTGACGTTTTTCCGGCCCCGGAATTTGAACGATGTTCCCATCCTTGTACCACCTGTTGTGAAAATCCATGACAAATCAGACGTAAGCTTAAAGAATAAGATCAGAGGTAAGAGCTTTACAAAGTATTCAATGTATGCAAATTCTCTAGTGACTATTTTTTTAACTAAGCTACCTTTAAGGTCCGAGTTTTGAGTTTCCAGTATCACATTACACTACCTCGCATTGGTTTTCATTTTTATCTTCGGTGGGCGGAACAACGCCTCAATGCGTTTTGCTCACAATGAGTCCACCGTCAAGCTACCTTACACTCCAGTTCTAAAGCGGGCGAATTTAATTTGGGTGAAACCTACAGGGTTCTTCCACTGTGGTTTGAGCAATGTCGCTTAAGTTTCTTGTTCGAGGAAACACAAGCGACCGAGACAGGATTAGAACCCACAACCTTACGAGCACAAGGCAGTCGCGCTAATCACTCGGCCATCTTGGCGGGCACAGAGTTTATACGCAGACAAACACAAAAAATACACCGGCGCTGTACTTACATCATCTGTTTATTGGGGTTCACATTCTCGAGGTGAATCTCAAACACCGCTGTGCCCTCGTCATTAATTGTCACGTGACGAAGTGCTTTAAGGACTTTCGCGGCTTCGAACTCTGGTGCGGCGACATCCACCTTCTTTATATTCTTCAGCTTGTGCAGGATGTGTCTGCGAACAAGTCGTTTGAAACTATTTGTTTCAGCCTTCACGTTCATTCGGAATATGAATTTCTATCAGTTTAACCCATTTTGCTGCTTTGAAAGCTCGTCACTCCTACTAGTAAATTACACACAAGCGCATATTCAATTTTGGGAAAGTCATATTGAGCAGACAAAGCAAAACAAGCAAATGAAATAATATTTTTAAACAACTGTACGCCGGATCTGCCAGGATGGTTATGTCGAATCTAGACCGCCCTTCAAGCATTGAAGTGCAGCAAAGCGAAGGCAGAAAAAGCGTTCGATTGGATTGCAAGCTAACACAGCAGCTGTCTGGGCTGGTGGGGTTCTGCATTAAAGTCCTTAAAGGCCTGACATACATTAGAGGAGGCATTTATATTGGTCTTTAAATGATGTGTCTATATATCGTTCTCATCAGTCACGAATTTGGTTCCTAATCATGGCCTGATAGAGTACAACCGATTTCAGAAACTTGCCACCCAATGATAAGGTGTGCAGAAAATATTCCGTTTCGTGCATTAGGAGGTAAGGTTTGATATGGTCAGCTACCTGAAATCGTAGAATCCATATTCCATGCAGATTCGTTCATAATCTTTCGGATCAGCGGTTTTCAAAATCTCCAAGACTTCCTTCTCTCTCTCCTCAGCTGTCTTCTTCTTCTTTTGTTTCACTTCTCTACAAAGAAAAGCAACAAACCCAGTGAGGTTAGGTGAGACTTTAAGCTCATTTGTACTTTCGTAATATATTTTAAGATTCAAGCCCAAGAATGGCATTTACCTGTGTTTCAGTTGTGTCTTGAAGTTAATCACATTGTCGCTGCCCTTCTCGATCTTAACTTGGAAGGGACACGTGATTTCACCGCAGTCGTTGGTAACCACCACGCGGTACTTTCCCATGTCCGAAACCCGCACTTTCTGCCGAAAAATATTCAAAGCGTGAACTGTGGGTAAACAAAATTTAAGCCCGAAGTCTGTGTTTACTTCGGTTTGACAGTTTAGTTCAAAAGTTTAGCAATCGAAGTCGAGAGCCTTGCTTGCGAACAGAAAAATGTGTTAGAGGGGTTGGTCATTTAAGAGTTCAATCATTGTTAGACCTATGGAATTGGTTAAACATTCCCTTTTCCGAAAGTGAACCACCACCATGGAACCCACTGCTAGTCAAATTACATTTATGAGCTTTAAACTGTATTTTATCAGGAACAAACACCCAATTATGTGGTCTAGTAGTTTTCGGTCTTTGTATATCAAGCAATGGTGCAAAATGTCGAAAACGAGTCACAAAGGTTTTAATTAAAACGATTACCACATCCAATTGACCCAATTCGCACCTATTTATAGTCTGCTCGCGTTCGCAAATTCGAAAAACAAAGCTGTACGTATCACCTTTTCACGCAGCCATGTAATAATGCACAGCAATCACACCGAAACGAAACCTAGCGAGCTGTGTATTAAGATTAATAAGCTGGCATCAATAAGCTCCCTATTGCATCGGCGCCCTCTTAACGACGAACCCTTAGAGCCGGCTCATTCTGACCCCAGCAGCCGGCGTATCAGCCGTTTGATGTGTAATAGAACAGAAGGGATACAAAGAGGGCGAACGATCAGATGAACGCATGTAGTCATCGCACCTTTATAGCCATAGTGCAGATACCAGAGCCAGGATTCGTTCGAACTTCGTAGCGCCCTCCATCGTCGAGCTGGAGCCATTGGCCTTTCTTCCACGATACTTTGGGAAAGGGGTTGCCCTCGACTGTACAGCTGAACTCAAGGCGTTGATCTGCGAAAAAAGGCGTAATTGGTTTGTAGGACATGTTGCCAAATTCAGTTTAAACAAAAACTTCAATAAATTCTTGCCATTTTTCTCAACAAGCCAAGGTTATAACATATCCAGTTTATTTGTTTGTTTCAATTTTATCCTTGGTGAGCGACAACAACACCTAAATACGTTATGCTCACCATGAGTCGTCAAGCTATACCTGCATTTGTCAATGTTTGGGAAGTTGGTAACTTAAATTTGGGACAACCTATCAAGTTCCAATGCATAGGTTAGAGCAATGCCGCTCAGGTTTTCTGTTCGACCAAGACATGGTAAGACCCAACCTTCTGAGCACTAATCAGTTGCCCTAACTAGTCGGCCATCTTGGCTTTGAATCAGGTTTTTGACGTGCTTAGACATTACAGACTATTACAAACAACTTCGCGAATTGCGATAACGCCTTAGTTGGTTTTTTTATTACGCTAAGTCGACCCACATTTGTACATCCAACACATTACGCTTGAATTTCTTATCTCCGAGTTTTTTCGAACTTTGGGCCTCGTATAAAACATGTGACTACGAATTTCTAATACCTTCTTTGCCATCGCCGTCCACAACTGTTTTCACAAATTTCGGAAAGGATTCTCCTTCCTCCTCATTGGGCGGTCGGAACTCCTTGAGTTGTCCAGCTGCCATGATGTTGATATCCAATGACCGGTTTAATATGCACAGGTTGCCAGCAGTGGTGATTGGCCGGCGTGCAATTACGTTTCATACAATCCAGTGGTCGTCACACAAAGGAGAGTTTTCTATTTGCTGACGAAAAAACATAAGGTATTGGAAGTGCATTTGTAAATAAATTTGTAAAAAGTACACTTTCTTGTTGTTTGTTATTTTAAACCAGAAAAACCCAAAACAATTAGAAGTTCGTAAAAGGGAGAAAAAACTCTCAACCAATAGTTCTGGCAGTGCTTGGTAAACTGGTTGTCCAAACATACATTAACCCACAATCTACAAGTTTTAGATGAAATACATATGCATATATTTACTAAACGCAATCTTGACAAACAAAACCTGGTTGTGCTTTTGCACCAATCATCATGGTGCTTGCTGATTAAAGGCTTCAAGACCGCCTAACACACGGAGTTAATGAAAGTCACAAACGCATATTAAAACGCCCTTTTCCTTAGCTACGTTAGGACTGCTTGCACTTACAAGGTTTTAAACTGTTGGCTCACCACTGACATAAGCAGAAATAAGTTTTAATGAGTCAAAATCAAATGTACTCCAGTGGCCACTGCCTCTGTATAGCAAAAACACATAAGCTCTAAGTTTAAAAAGAGCAGTTAACTTTAACACCGTCCGGCTAGCATTAGCCAGTCAGGCAAGCTACTTGCAGGCCCCATGCACGGCTTCCCGGCATCACAGGGTCCCAAGGGAACGCACATTTGCATGCCTATATACGGTGTCTGCGTAAAGAGCGTAAGTTCGGCGTGCCCGGTTGCAAGTAAACGTAATTTTTTTGCGACACGGCCACAGCCTTTTATTCAAGACCACCAAGCCGTTATACATTTTCTGCGAGCAGGTAGTTGACTCACTTCTTTAGACAAGTGTTAAATGGTTGCCTTACAGCAGGTTACGTTCTCGTTAAGTTTCGGTAATGGTCCTATGAGATTTCGTTTCACAAATAGCGATGAACTAACTATTGCGTGGAGTGAGGCACCGCCTTGTTATATTGTTGACGCTAAGATTACGAAACGGTGCGTTTTTAAATTGCAAGGCGTTGCCTTTGGCTAGACCAGGGCTCGGCAACCTTTGAACGCAATATGCCAGTTTACAAATTATGTCAATATCCTAATGACATAGTGTACCATGGTTGATGCCGTCGCTACTTTATGTTTCTGTGTTTAGTTGTGCCATTGTTGATAACGTCACTGCTTTATGTTTCTGTGAAATTGCAACGATTTAGTAGGCCAATCGTAACAATTTGCAATAAGGCTGATTTACACGTGTCTTCCGTTACCAATTGCTGCAGTTGCACCGCACTAAACGAGAAAAACATAAAGGTTGCTGAAATTGGCTGAAAAAAGGTTTTGTTGTAATATGAACTCGTAAATGACTTGCTGTGCCATTACTAATCACCTCGCGTGTCAACCATGGCATGCATTCCTGTGATTGCCGACCTCTGGGCAAGATTAGTGAGGCATCCTAATAGTTTAAAGTGTTTTTTTATCATTTCGTAAACGGCAACAAAAACACGAAAGAAATAAATACCTCAATCGTTTTGTTGTTCAAAAGTCCCATCACGATTCGACACATACGTTGTTCGTTTATTAAAGCTAATCAAACAAGCCCAGGATAAAGTATTTTGTTAAAGAAGACCTAAATTTTGGAAAAAAGGGTTTGATGAAAGCCATTTACGTCTTCTGTAAAACTATTTTGCTGTCACATAAACGTGCTTTTCGTTTCCTGTTCAAACGGAGTAAAATCAATGATTTAACAAAACCCTGGTCGGGGCTAGGGTGATGGCTCACAAATTCACTACAAAAACTTAAACCAAACACATAATTTTTTGTTTCAAAGAAACATACCTTACATAGTTACATCCTTTCCAACACGCCCATACCTCGCAGCCAGTTAACCACCAGGGAATTGGAATGTTTGTCCCACATTTGGTAGGAAAATTAAATTTAAAACTTCGGAGACTGGGTTTGCGTGGGAAAATATTTTCACTAACTCTTACTAACTTTCAAATTATACTTGACACCTGTGAACCCTATAGACATCAAATCAGATAATATCTTCTTCACTTTTGGCACAGACCTTAGACCTATACACTCCTTACACAAGTTAATATTGGCCTATTCTCTACTCTTTTTACACAACGAAAACTTTTCCTGTTAACTTCCTTGCACCTAAATACGCTTTCTGCCACATGAAATCCACAACAAATGGGTGATTTATGTACTAGTTAAGTCCATTGTAGCGCTACACAAGCACTCAACACACAACACACACGAGTTTTTGTACAAAGTGATGCATTGTTACACAATTGGCCGGTTATTTGTAAACAAAGACAAAAAAAATGGGCGCCAAACGCCAACCCAATTTACAAGGTAGATAGGGAATATAAACAATGATTTTGACTAAAAAGTTTTTTATCGTAATGTTATTTCTTGAAAACTGAACAACTAACAAAAAGGTATTTTGAAGTTAGTGCTTTTGCTAAAAGAAAATTAGTAAGTTTGCTAGTTACTGTATGTGTTTCTAACACAAAAAAATAAAAACAAAAAGATAAAAGTAGAAGAATAAAGCTGTATTTTTTGCAGCACATTTTAGGAACTTAATCTATTTTTTTAAATAAGCACGATAATCAAACTTCAAAAAGGATTTTAAAAAACAAACTATTCGAACGCAACCTTTAAACACGCAAAACACGTGGGAATGTTGATGATTTCATTGCATTGAAAACTCGATCGCGCCGAAAATCTCATTTCGCTTGTCAAAGTGGCTGCTAACTGTTTTGAGTTTAGTTGCTTTTTCGTTTAAGGCCTTTTCCATTTGTTTGATATGTTTCTTATGT
>QXVZ01021401.1:0-45918 GCA_008931825.1 Phallusia fumigata | reverse complement strand
TGCAAGCTTGTAAATCTGCCTCCTACTTTATGTGGTTGTTCATTTGTTATTCTCTTAAAGACAACAAGTTTAAAACAATCACCTGTTTGGATTACAGAGATAACGTCGCAGAGTATAAAACATATCCACATATCAAGTTGGATTTAAATTGATGTGGTTACCGCTTAAAGCAGATAATGTGTTTTCTATACGCTACTAATGCCGATGTCATGTTCTGTTCTACGAACCTGCTGTTTTCTATCATGGAAATCGTACCAGTACAACTTTTCCATACGTAAACATCACGGCTTTATCGTTTTGTTTATTGACGCTATTTGTAAAGCTTTACTGCTCGCAGTCTGATTATATTGACAAATCTATTGTTGCCGTTTTCATGGTGTAGCTCACAGTGAAGTTGAAAACAACTTTGGTTCCAGTTTGCCATCTTCGCTATACAGTATCTTCGTATAACTGTTCAAGTTTGACGATACGTTGCAAAATAAGAGCTCGTGTTGATTTTTAGCCATGAAAGTTTGCTATGAACAGGATATATTCGGCGCGACGCAGCATAGCGGAAGTTGATTGTACATGCAGTGAATATCAGCTAATATTCGGCACATCAGTCACTGTTGTTTGTTCAGTTTGTATTATATTAGTGTCATAAACATCTTAAACGCATGATTGGGAACATAACATTGTTGAGTTTTACGCCAAACATTAGAAACAAACTTAAATGATGCAGGTTTTGGTAACGCAATCTTTTAGGTGTTTTGGAGGTTCTCACAAATAAAACAGAAAATCTTATATATGTGGACTCCGACTTACCTAAACCACTATATTAAACAATAAGGAGGTGTTTGAAGTTTTTTACAACTAGGGGAAATTGGATAGACCGTTGAAGAAAGTTTAAGGAGTCGTAATTATAGGTCTTTCAAAGTAAGCCTGTTGAAACATGACTAAACCTTTTATTACAATCAAAAATTGCAAAGTTTGTACCTTTAACTGGGTTATTTCCACGATTATTCTATTTTGGGCATTTACAATTCAATATCCGTTTACAGCGGGCCTTCCTCCAGCAGGCGTTGGAAACATCGCGCTCGTAAACTTTAGAGAAACGAGGTTTATAGGCCCACACAGAATGTTGACGGACATTTAAACTCACCTACAAGCGCCTGCGCTCCTCGCACGGTTTACATTGTAAGTGGAGGTGTAAGCAAACACCAAAGCGTTTCATTTGGGGCCCACAACACGCTCGTAACATTCTCCGGGATAAAGTTTCATTGCTTTGTTTCAGACGAATATAGCGTCATTGCAGCGCTGTTTAAATGCACACTAGCGAGTCGGCCGTGTCCAGAAGTCGCAGTGCGAACCGTAAGCTGGTTTCTTGATCCTGCTTACTGCCAAATTGGTTTTACTTACCCGCGTTGAGACGAGGAAAAATGACTGGTGGAGGTTTTGAGGCTTTTCTGCAGGTAGCTTACAATTTGCTTCTTCTAGTAGATTTCATAATGTGTATGCATTGATATCGACAATATTCTTAGTGTTAAACTGTTTGGTTTGTATGTTAATAAATTTGAATATTTGAAGCATATTACTTTGTGACCGAATACCGCATGCTAAAAGGCTGGCTACGACATTTGATGTTAAACTATTTGCAGCTCTTTGGAACAGCTCAACCATTGTACCCTATTGCAACTTTAATATTTCTCAACCATTGTTCCCTATTGCAACTTTAAAAAAGCCGTGTTAGTGCATAGCCGTATCTTGGTCCAAGAGACGCGCATGCCCAAAATAAATAAGTAGATTGACGTCCATTAATGCGTTGTATCTGCGCCTTGAGTGTATTATTGTGATAGTTGGGCTCGGACGATCACATCCACCCTTATGTGTTTGAGGTTTAACCCATGTTTAAACTTGCTACGTAACCAGTTTGAAAGATGCGATTGCCAACCGTTGCTAGGTATACAAAAGTTCAGCACTTTCACTTTGCTGCCAGGTCGTGGGGACATGTTACCATTAACCACAGCCATAAAACTCAACTGTAATGTTTCTCAGACAAAGATTCACCCGGTAACAAACGACAACGAAGCTGATCACATGATCAGGAGAGCACTGTCCACTTATCGACTATGCTTCGAGGAAATAACGGATGGAATGGAACAAGTAAGGGGTCATTAAGTTTTTAGAGTTTGATCTCAACAGCACCTATAGAGACCTCAAAACCTTATTTGGGATTTTTTTGTAGAAGTAAAATGACAATTTTACCGACGCGATGTAAAATCCTTGGCCAGTGTGGTGACACATGTTTAAAATTCCTTGCTAGTTCGGGTACCTTGCTTTTGTAAAGCCTCATATTCAATTACCCACAAACAGTATCACTTTCTGTTCTGGCTTAGTTGTTTCGGAATAACAAACTTGGAACGTTCCTTGTAGGCTGCTATTGGTAATGAGTTATTTATTTGCTGATGGAGTTGATAGCTGCGAGGACTCAAGCTAAACACGAGTGCTTCATGACAACTAAAAACCGGTCATTAGCTATTTCCTTCAAATAATTTGTTAGTTGTTAGTTCAAAAAGATAAGCTGGTATCTTCACATAACAAATTGTGTTTCTAGCTGCATGATCCTTCGTTGCTAAAATTGCACGGAAATATATGTATGAATGATATCGAAAATCAATTTGATAGGCCATAATTGTTTTATTTCCTGAACCCGTGTTAACGAAAATAAATTTGTAGCCATATAAGATAGGTATGCACAAATGTTTTATGACACGCAAAGTGCTGTTAAAATTCCATCAAAGGTTCTCCGGATCCAATAGACATTTTATGGACCAGAATCTGGGCGGATGTAGTCTTAAACACTGCACCAATACATTTTAAAAATGTTATGACTACATTTATTTAGGGTCAAAACCGATCAGTTATTAAAATTTCACCTGCTGTATTCAGCGACAAGTATTGAAAGAGTCAATTTTTGTTCAGCAGTCAATTCAAGTCGTCATGGTTTTTAAACCACTCGACGTAACTCGAGTCATATTTAGCAAAAGGTTGAACTTAACTTGACGATACAGAACTTGACAAGAAAATCATGAATTTAAAATGTCGTTTACACGAATTCTGCGCGTTTTTTGAAAAAATCTGGTCTTCGATGTTTTTCCCAAACAGATTTTTTTCAAACACAAAAAGTATGATCGCATAAATCGTTACGAAACAGCGTTTTTAACCTAATTTGTCGCAGCAACATATATCATTTGACGCTGGAATGTAACTGCAATGATCTTGATTGGAGTTACAAGTCACAAATATGTTTCAGAATGGGTAAACCGATGTGTAAATAACTCGACTTGAATTGTTATTTGGTGACTGCTGGTTTACGACCTTGCCAACCAGCGTATTTCAAATTCCCACAGATTGACCAAAAACTTTGTGAAGCTCTTGGAAACGACTGGAGGATTGAATACAAGAAGCGGAATAACGAGTCGCCTCGGATGGAACGCACGAACCGAAAGAAATAAAAAATTGCCAACAATAGACATTTTTATTGCCGCTGTATTTCTATGAAATGAAGGCAAGGCCATCAATGTTATTTTATGTATCGCAAATCAGTTATAGTGTGCGCTATACCGTTGCAACCAACAAAACTATACCGAAGACTGCTGTTCGTTTAAAACGCAATTCCGTTTTAGAACTATCGTAATTCATCGTACGTGGTTTTCTCCTAAATATTTCACTTAAAATACTAAACTGATTTGTTCGTTTTCATCAGCGAGATGGTGTTCGTGTGGGAAATTAGAAAACGCAACTAATCTTTTTTTAATGCAACCTTTACAAAAAATCAGTCGAACATTGCAATTTAGGGGACGAATACCGATGATCTTGCAATAGGCAAAAAAGAAACAAATTTGAAAATGCTCTTGTCGTAACAGCACATCAGGGAAAATTAAGTCACTATAAAGCGTTTATTCTTCTGTTGGATGCGGTAAGCCTCAGTTCATTCTATAAATACCCATGTCATAAGTAAAGTCTGTAACCTACAAGCACTGGGATTTACGTTCGCCGTGAACACGGTTACGAAGAACTTGACATTACATGTTTCGAGAAACTTCAGCAGTTTTTCGGCAGCCCGTCTAACAATCCCGTAAACATTTCACCCCTCCCGCGTAACTGCAAATGAAAAAGACGTCAGACGCGGTGTTCCATTACTTAAGGGATTACAGAAACATAAGGAGTTAGTAAATGCAGTTTAACTGAAAAAAATGTTGTTTACAAATAGGTTTTTGGGGATATAACCAACATGTTTTTGCAAACAGCTTCAGTTTGGATTTGGCTACAGGACAAGAACTTGGAGAATAAATTATCGCATTAAAACAACGTTACTTTTGCATGAGATGATGGTAGTTAGGGAAACATTGGTGCTGTATGAAAAGCGTAAACAGAAATGTGTAACGAAGAATACAGCTTAATTGAAAAGTGATTATTGTTTCATGTCGCACTTTTGAGTATTTGTATGACGACTTGCATGCACCTGTGCAATATTTAGTCATTTTTTTATCAGTCTTTATAGTCACGTTTATACTGGGCAGAACTAAATGTTTTTAACAATGGTTATGGGCAGGCCTGTCGTCACGAAATCTTCGAGTGTGAATGATTCAACAGCAGCGATAGCAGTTGAAGTTAAACCGAGCGAATGGTGCATGTAAATTTCAAGACGTGCAACAAAACCAATCACCTTTATACTTGGTTTATGAATTTATAGAATAACTATGTCTATTGGAATCCATCTTTAATCGTCTAAATATCACCGACAGAACGTCTGGCTTCATGGCAATGTCAGGTGATATGGTATATGTTGTTGGGGTGATTAGGTGATCTAACATTTCTTCTACGTAAATAACTATAGTAGCCTGCATTCAAATGGATTTGGAACAAATAGTTCAAAGGGTGCAATTTGTGTGTTATCGCTCAAACAGTTTATGTCTGAAATCGAATATACGGCCATGGCCATTAAACGAACAATTTGGGCCAAATTTGCTAAATCTAAAAATTGGTATTGTATGTTGCTAATGCAAGTAACTCATGTTTGACATTCCGACTCACCTTAAAATGCATAAAACATTAAGCATTATGTTGACAACCCGACTGGTGTTTGTTAGAGATGGTTTACTAGGAATTTGAAAACGTTAGAAATGAGTATAGAGCAGATAACCTATAAAGTGCTCTATGGCATCAGTACTTTTTACATTTTCCGGGGATTGTCAATTTTTGTGCCGATTTTCCCCAACGTGTTACTAAAGTGTCACCAGATCTCAGCATGAAGCCAATGAAATAATTCACAAAATTTTCACAGACCTACCTCGTTGACACAAAATACGGATTTTGCATTACGGCGTTGTTGTTCTCCCCGAGTATAAAAATTAAACATATAACAAGTCACCCTTGTTTTGTTTTGGGGAATCACCCAAATCCAATAAAGCGTAACTAAACATATTTTTCACGTAACGAACAAATCGTGAAAAATTATTCAACATTACCCCCAAATTCGTCATTAAGTAAGTATTTTTTACTCAAAAAAATCTAAGGCATCTTTACAATGTTGCCTGGTACGATTATAACTGCTTTTTTTAACGAAACACCGGTTCCGACATGCACCACTGCGCAATTTGTGAACGTGCTTTTGCCAAAGTTGCCAGTGCACAAACCATCGTTTTGTTGGTAAACTTGAACTGGAGTTAAATTTGGGTTGTGAGTTGCACATTTTCTGTGGAGTTGTGCGTTGCGTGTTTTAGCTGGTTGTATTGTAGGCCGCAAAAATTTTGGAGGGCGTTTATTCCTTCTCGTCGAATCAATACGTGTTTTCATTTGTTTAGTAATAGTTCGCACACCTTACGGGTTTATCCTGCATATAGACAATGATTGAAACCACCGCATTTTGCGTCATGGAGAAACTTTTGCAAAAACGTCTAAAAGCTAGTCATCTAATAGCGCTATGCCACAGAACTGTTTTTATTACATAATTTTTAATTGTCAAAACGAAAAAAACTAGTATTTAAGGATTTCGTTTGCAGTTGGGAATAAAGTGTGGCATATGTAGAAAATATTTAAAAATTGTGCTTTTTATTTTTCATGAGGTAATACACAAAATGGCACCCACTGCAAACAAAATTAGAGTTCGACTTTCGTTTGAAATGCCACCCCCATTACCACTCTCTCCCCACTCAAAATGCTACATGTTTCTGATAAATCGATCGGAAATGAGTTGTGTTGCTGATGTTGAACATGCAATTGCAGTGAAGTTTGGTTATTCTAACACAAAATCACTCGTACTTTCAATTGGCAAATTTGTTCTCTTATCAAATGAAGATGTTGATGTTATCAGAGAAAATGATGAGATTACAGTTGTTGTTGAGGACTCAGTGGCATTTTTGGATTTGATTTCTTTGCCAGGGACCAACAGTGTTGGACAAATTGGTTCTGTTACGGATGCTCTTGTATCTATTGATTCATCCAAAACTAAAAAGAGATCTGGACCTGAAACCCACTCTTCAAAAAAGGCTAAAAAGAAATGCAAATTGGGAGCCACAAATGTTGATTTAAAGAAAAAGAAAGGAAAGCACAAGAAAGTCAAAAGAAAAGCAAAAGAGTCGTTAAGCAAACCTAACAAAATTAATGACATTTTAATGAAACAAGTTGAGACTGGCACCAATAATAGGATTTCTGTTTCATCAAATCTAACTGTTTCAGAAGAACATTGTTCCACAGAAACCACTAATGAAGAGACTGTTGTGGGCACAGAATTTTGCTTCACATCATCAACAGAAAATACAGACAATGATCAAATACCAGGTATTGTGGAAATGCTGGATGTAGAACCAGTGATTGTGAAAGAGGAAGTGACAGAAAATAGAAACACTTTTACTGAAAAATTTGGTGTGCGTACAAGAAGTAGTTGGAAATCTGAGACACCACCAGTTGTTGAACAGAATCCAGAGAGCCCAATAGGGCCTATGTGTGACTGTTATGATGAGCTGACAATTCTGTCATGGCCTCCAAGGATCGGCGACCTAATTGCCTATAAAGAATTTGAAATGACAGACAACTACACACCTGCAATATCAGGCTTTCGTGAGGCCAAGGTTTTAGAAATATCAGAAAGCAAACCAGGAGACAGTGAAAAAAGCTTGCACGTTAAAATAATGTGGCCAAAAACAATCACTTTGGCTAATGTGAAAGGAAAGTTTGATTTGGATATTGAATCAGAGGTACCTGTTGAAAATAATTCTGACAGCAGGAAAAAGTTACTTAGCTGGGCCACTCTTATTGACCCTAGATTGATTAAATAGGTTATAAAACTATATCTAAAAAGTAAATAATCTAAAAAGAGTAAATAATCCTGTGCCCAAATACTGTATTTCACTTCATAGTTGTTTTCAAATAGACTGTTATAGCATAAAGTGATGTCGCTTGTGCCAATTTATTGCCAAAACCCTGTGTTTATTCTTAAATTTGGTTTTGTTGCCTAAACATATTTTCAATTGTCTGCTTTTATGTCAAGCAATGGTTATATTGTAGCAAGGGATGTTCAAAGTAGAATAACTGGCTATTCTAGAATTATTGTTTCGAATCCAGAATAAGTAGAATAACTGGCTATTCTAAAATTGTTGTTTTGAATCCAGAATAAAAGTCTTATATTTTTGGGCAAAATTACACATAAAATTGTAAGTAACAAAACAACATTAAAAGATACAGTGTATACCATATCCTGTAACTGAGTATGATTTCGTTATGTATGTCTAAACTAAAAGGAAAAAAGTAAACTAATGGCTTGGCATTGGCGCTGTTGTGTCTGTGAATGCCCCTCGCATCAACGCAGAGTGCAGATGAATTTCGCATGCCTGTTTTGGATCAAATAATAACGGTTACAATTACCCATTATAAACAGCAAATTTGGATTCGAATCTAGGTGGATTCAATTCCATACTATTCAATATTCTACTTTGAACATCCGTAATTGTGACTATTATGTGAAAAATCATAGTGAGTCATTATTTGTTAAGTTTGTAGCCTAAAACTCTGTTTACCATGTTTTTGTTGGTAATTGCTGCCCTTTTTGCCCTATTTGCCTATTTCAAATGGATGTCCCCCAAAAAAAATGATTTTGAGGTTCTCTCTCAATTTTTTTTGGACAAAAATTGGTCATTGGATGATGAAGCTGGTGATCTTGACCAAGTGGTTCGACGCTTTGAAATAAAAATTCCCAGTGCCGAAATCGAAGAGCTGCAAGCAAGGTTAAAGTCTGTCAGGTAATGTAGAGAATTTAACAGTAGCCAAAGAAGTCTTGTGATTTTGTATTTTTAAATTACATTGAATTCATTGTAATGGCATGGAATGGGACTTTTGGCTCCTCTCTTTAGCTGCCTTGTTTCGCTCAGCTTTTATTTGTATGTTTAGATGGCCAGTACCATCCTTGAAAACGTCTGAGTTTCATTATGGTATAAGGGATGATTACATGAAAGAACTGGTTGAGTATTGGAAAAATGAATACTCTTGGAAGAAGCAGGAGGACTGGATGAATAGCTTTGACCATTTCAAAACTAAAATTGAAGGCCTGAATATTCACTACATTCACTCCAAGCCTAAAATGAACAAAAAAGGAGTGGAGGTACCGTAAAACTTTGAATTGCAAACATGTCAGTTTTATTCTAAGAAAACTGGCATGGTTTTGCAAGTTAGTATAAACCCATCATTTCTAGCGTTTTGCTGCAAACAGTACAAATTATAGAATATGTTATGTCATGTTTTAACTTTTAAGCCCCATGTACTATTGATGACACATGGTTGGCCAGGATCTGTTGTTGAGTTTATGGACATCCTTCCAATGCTGACTGACCCATCCAACTATGAAGGCAATGAGGTGGATACATTCACAGTCATTTGTCCATCTATTCCTGGATATGGGTTTTCTGATGCCCCACAAAAGGAAGGTTGGTTTTAAATGTAATTATTACCTTGATTTAAGCAACAATATAAAAATACATGTATTTGTATCCAAGACAAACTTTGGTGCCCAAATACATCACATCCTTTGTTTAGGGTTTAATGCATTTCATTGTGCTCGAGTTTTTCACAAACTGATGCTGAGACTTGGTTATAAAAAGTATTACGTGCAAGGAGGAGACTGGGGATCTTTCATCAGTGCAGCAATTGCCATGTTGTACCCGAGGTATGATGTTTGCAGACATGTGTGTGACTGACCACAGCACTGGTTGTTGGCTGTCTGCTTTAGGCAATCACGGTAGCATTGTTTACTTATTTAAGGGTCTCCTTTCTGGGAATACACATATTGTTTTTACTCTGCTTTTTTGCCTTTGTTTTGGCGGACCACTACAAAATATTGCGAAAAATGAAAATGAAACAGATTCAAGATAACAGCCAGCATTGTTAAATAAACACATGTTGTGACATTTCAAAGGTTTATAATCTCAATGCAGTTCTCTTCTCTGGTGTCTGGGCCTTTTCTGCATACCAATACATTATTTGTGGTGAACCCCTGTGCACCCTGTGGTAGTCAGGCACACCTTTTGCTCTTGTGATACACAGTGGTTAATAAGCACTGGTCCAGAATACATTCTATTTAAATATTTAATTGCAACTTTAATGTTTTAGTTTTTTTACCCTACTGCTCTATATTTGTTTTCAGCTATGTAAAAGGAATTCACACAACTATGTGCACATTGCAACCTAAAGGCATCAACTTTCTTAAGATGATAGTCGGTGCATATTTTCCTTCCCTTTTCTTTCATCCAGCTGAAGTTGCTGGCCTCTTTCCTCTGAAGAAGACATTTTTTCAAATGTTGGAAGAAACGGGCTATATGCATTTGCAGGCAACTAAGCCTGATACTGTTGGTGAGATAAATATAAACGTATTTTGCCAGTAGGGATAAACTAAGCCCAGATATTATTCAGTACTTGGTACACACTATTCAAGCAAATCTGTTTTATATGGATGAAATAGTGATAGGTGAGGTTTCAAACAAATCCTTAGACAAGGTATTCATCAAACATGCTTAATGCAGTGGTTCCCAACTGTTTCTGACTGGTGACCCCCTATAATGATTTAACATATCTTGCCACCCAACCAGCCATTTTTTTCTAAACAACAAGATCAATCAAATTGCTTTTTACAGTTTATCATTCATTTCCATTCACTTTTGCTCCATGAGATGGCTGGTCTTGCAACTTCAAGGCCTTAACCTAAGGATTCCATTGTTGATGACAATAATTACTGTGACATTTCTATGACAATGCCTGTGCAGTTTGCTATGGGCACATAGCTTACTGCCTATTGTACCTGACAAGACAGGTTATGCAGGTCAAACCAGTTGTAGCCTATGTGCGATAAAAAGTCATAAAAATATCACATATCTGTCTGCGTTTGTAAAAATATCACATATCTGTCGCGACCCATAAAAAACCTCCCTGCGACCCCAGGTTGGGAATCACTGGCTTAATGTAAATGCTCAGTGATGACCCGACAGAACACTTGTAGTTTTGACCTACTCCTTCTAGCAGTGAATTGTATGTGATGACCAAGTTTGAATATTGATGTTTTTTTGCTGTGTAGGCTTTGCCTTGAGTGATTCTCCAGTTGGATTGGCAGCATACATCGTTGAGAAATTTTCAACCTGGACTGACATAAATGGAAGGTAACTAAGAAGAACGATGGTAGTTGATGTTTGCATTTTACTTTCCTACATTACAGATTTGCACTAGAAATCGTTCCTGTCTGACCTTAGTTGAACTGTCTTTACTTTTTTTTGATTAGAAACCACAGTGACGGGTTGCTGAGCAAATACTGGAGCAAAGACAAACTTCTCAATAACCTCATGATCTATTGGTGGAACAACAATATCACATCATCCATGAGATTTTATAAAGAAAACATTGCAGCTTCTGCCGTACGAGAAGTTGATGGGTTAGTTCCAAAACATGCTGCCTTGGTTGTTGGTTTAAAACTTGACAAACACAACATGAAGTTTAAGGCTGTAGGTAATATACATAGAAGCAATAAAATATAACAACTTGGCAATTGATCATTCCTCAGAATTAAGATCCGGGTTCCAGCGGCCTTTGCTTTTTTTCCAAACGAGTTTATTGGGACTTCAAAGTTGGCGGTCAAACAGAGATTCACTAACCTTCTTCAATTCACCTACATGAAGCGAGGGGGTCACTTCTCAGCATACGAAGTCCCTGCTGATCTCGCATCCGACATTCGACTTTTCGTTCGAACCGTGCAGGTTAGAGATAATGTATTTGAATTGACTTCCCAAAAGTAACAATGATTCCGTTCTTCTTTCTAAAAAACACGTAGAAAGAACTAGGATATGGCCTTGGGTTGTGACTTGTGACTATTAAGGGGTCGTAATCTGTGCCTAACCATTTAAAGCTTATTGTAATCACTAAACAGGTCCATGATTGTCGTTGATATATTGCAGCGTTGTACACACAAGTGCTATTCAACTGCAGACGTTTTTTTATGCAAACCTTCCTTTTTTTACATGCAAATATGTTTGTCGACGCAAACAATTTCATTTTGAGAATTGCATGGCGTAACACTAGAACATTGTACACCTAACTGTTGTTAGATTTATAGATTGTGTAAAATGACTCTTATAAACTGCATTCGCACAATCGGGATAGGTGTCAACTATGCCTCAAGCATGGCATGAAAATGTGTCCGCTTAAACGCATGGCCTCTGTAAAAACGCAGTATGTGTGCAACCCTTCCGACTNAACCTTCTTCAATTCACCTACATGAAGCGAGGTGGTCACTTCTCAGCATACGAAGTCCCTGCTGATCTCGCATCCGACATCCGACTTTTCGTTCGAACCGTGCAGGTTAGAGATAATATAAGTATTTGAATTGACTTCCCAAAAGTAACAATGATTCCGTTCTTCTTTCTAAAAAACACGTAGAAAGAACTAGGATGTGGCCTTGGGTTGTGACTTGTGACTATTAAGGGGTCGTAATCTGTGCCTAACCATTTAAAGCTTATTGTAATCACTAAACAGGTCCATGATTGTCGTTAATATATTGCAGAGTTGTACACACAAGTGCTATTCAACTGCAGACGTTTTTTTATGCAAACCTTCATTTTTTTCCATGCAAATATGTTTGTCGACGCAAACAATTTCATTTTGAGAATTGCATGGCGTAACACTGGAACATTGTACGCTTAACTGTTGTTAGGTTTATAAATTGTGTAAAATGACTCTTACAAACTGCATTCGCACAATCGGGATAGGTGTCAACTATGCCTCAAGCATGGCATGAAAATGTGTCCGCTTAAACGGATGGCCTCTGTAAAAACGCAGTATGTGTGCAACCCTTCCGACTAAATGCCACGGCCGGTCGTTTTAAAACTTCTGTTTGCGAGAAATCCTATTAAGTTAATTGGTTTGATGTTGTGTTATGAACTTTTTTGCACAAGCCAAAACAGTTCTGTTTTTAGCGTTTGGAAAGAGAGGAGCGTACAGCTGAGATTCAAGCACGGGATGTGGGGGTTTCCCAGCTCGACCGAATGGAGAAATAAGTGAAATCACTTACATTCCCACTTTCCATTGCAAATCAGCATCTTGCAATTAATTAGCAATTTGTATTTTTGTTTCGCAAACAGACATCAGTTTCCATCAACCAGTTTTTATTATCTACAAGTTTAAACCCAGTTTGGAAGAAAGACTGATTTAAATATTACATTGTTATTCCGAATAAACGCAACGGGATTTTTTGTTCTGCAGTTTTTTCAAACAGATTGATTTTTTGTAAAGTGTTTTGCAATTTTCGTTGAGTAATGTTCAGTTTCCATATAGCTCTTTCGAATAGCAGTGTCTATCGTCACGAGTGCTTAATTTCATATGAGTGTTGACCTTTTTAATTTTCACAAACTGGTCGTGTTTTGCGCCTTAGTATTTCCACAAGGTGGCGCCCGAAAGCTTCATTTCTCCCTCGGCCAAAATTTCCTTTCCAGCGAGCTTGCTGCTCGATAATTTTCCTGTGAAAAATAACTGGCTGAAAACAAAGAGTATCATCATTTATTATGTGTGGACTCAATACAACAAGTTCTGTGCGATTTAATACGTTATGCAGCAAAAGCGTCGGTGTCGTGTTTACGTGTAAATGAAACTGTGCAGAAATTCCGTTTGTGTTCTAATCGCAAAAATAAAGTGTGTGTTGCTGTGTGTCAAGTGGAAAGTCTATGGGAAAGGGGACACATCTGCTACTTTTCCCAAAAACTACTCGAGAAACGACAACTCATAATAATCAACGCAGCCCACTTAAGTAACTAAACTCTGTGTTATTCGAGTTACTAAATTTCACACAGACAAATTTTATTTTCCAGGTGCACTTTTCTCAACAAAAACGTTTGAAGATTAGCGTATGACCAAACAATCAACATTTTTCCGTCATCGTGACTGGACTATTTTGTACCCTAATAAAATCATTTTATGCCTCACACCAAAAGCTCAGCGCTCTACAAGTGTCCGGCCCGCATCCCTCTTGTCTACCACTCATAATCGACTTGTGACGTTTTCCTTTATTTTGAAGTAATCTGGCAAAACGAAGAAATAAGAAAAAGCGCCGGGACAAAAGAAAACACTGAACGCAAGGGAAAACAACGACTGTACGCGATACACAAATCGAAAAGGTAATTGAAAGTAAATATAGGCACATTTACGACAGTAAGAAGTTGGGTTGGGTTGTTGATATCCTCAAAACCAATAAATTTAGGTTTTTTCATTCAAACTTCTGATTTTAAACCAACAGTTTTGATCCCTGTGGTTTAAAACTACGTTATTGTTTTTTAAATATTTGAGTGGGTTGGTAAGAAAAACGTTCAAAGTGGGTAAGGTCATTGTGCCATGGATCCTGCTTTCCTGACTGGCTTTATAGAACATTGAAAATGACGAGCGGTATAGTACAATCGACAAAAAGTAGCTTGGGGCATGACAGGGTTTATTGTAGGGGTTTGCACGCTTCGACAGGGGGAGCAATATTCAGAATTATGCTGTGACTTCATTCACAATAAAGTTATAGCCCGAAAAATCGACGAAAAGTAAAAGACAAACCAAACTGAAAAGGGAACGACAATAAATAAAAAAAACACGACAGGCGGCACACCTTATCTGCTGGCGACGGGGAAATATCCGAAATAGCGTGAACCGGTGTAAATAACAAAAAGGTGGCGAGAAGATTTGTTATTTAAATATGCTAAGCAGAGTTCCAGGGTTATGAGTTTCAGGTAGCAGCAACCAGTTGAGTTGTGTTTTTGTTAATCAATGTTTTCAAGAACAGGGCAATGCGCTATATTATCTGAATTTGGCGCTATAGGCCAGAAAATTTTGAAGGCAAGCTGTCAAAGAACAAAGACAGAACAACAGCAAAAACACATCTTAGCTTTCGGGTTTGCTGTGATAATAATAGTGATGGTGAATGTGTTCATGCTGGTGGCGTTGCACCAAGCCAGGCGCCTTGGGATCGTGTGACGGCGCCGTTGATAGCTGTGGCGTATTCGGGAAGGCGCTCGTGGCACCTGGAGGTAAAATGTTTGCGCGCAGGTAGCCATGGTGTGGCTTTCCAGAAGCTGATACATTGCCGGACGACTTCTTTCGCGTTTTGGTAAATTTTCGCCGCGAACTGATGTCGGCACTTCGGCTTTCCCGTGATTTTGGCTTTGATAGGCTACTGCGTGACGTCACAAATGTGTCGCGTGACGTCATCGATTCGTGTTTGTGCACGTGGTAGGTGAGTGAAGGTGACTTCTGCTGTTGCAATGACATTCTGCGCTCAACCTCGATCCGCTTTTCGGTTGTGTGTGTGATCGCCTGCATAGCCTCGTTACTCAGCGGCTCAAAGATTCGCGACACCTGGCTACTCGCTCGCGCCGAGTCGTCACACCCGTCGTCGCCGCTATATTCCGAGTCCGAACTTGACTCCGATGAACTGGAAGCCGCGGCTTCCAACCCGCGGGCGAGTCGCTCTTCCCGGGCCGAGTTGCGCTGAAGTTCGCGCAGGCGCAAGTACATGGTTTCTCGAAAGTTTTGATCATAGGGCGATTGGTAGCGATGCGCATGAAGCCTTCGGTCGTCACGGCAACAGTGCTGCTTAGATGTACACACGTGGTGGCGCTCGCGGGACCGCGAAGAATGGTTTGAGCGCTTGTCCGATTTGTGGCACTTGGTGCAAGACGACGGTGCTAATTTTGATTCCTCGCTTTCGACTCCGGGGATTTGACGGTAGTGATGTCGTCGGTCAATGCTTTTGGCTTCATTGTCTGAGCCGGAATTCGTTTTAGCGCCATGTGAACTGCAAAAAATAAAACAATGTTTTAAAATTTAATATTTGAGATGTATATAATGGGGTTTGGAGTTTGGTCACAGGGTTAGCCTTCGAACAGAAACTACGGCAGGCAACTATTCGAACAACCGGCTAAATACAGATTTGCCCCCATAAATGGCAAAGTAAGAAAACAAGTTCATGCGAAAATTGCCCTAATGTGGGTCGAATTAAGCGTTGGGGTCGGCGCCTGGCGTAAGAAGATTAGCATCGGGTTTATTTTACTGGCGACGGAAATGCACTCTCGGCTTGACTTTCATCTGGCTGCTGTGCGCTTATCACAACAGTCAGGTGAAGAAAAATAAACAGGCTGCCCACGGGGTTCGCCATACGTGGATTGTCGCACGTCGGGTCAACGATGCATTGGACAAGCAAGATGTCACCCCGATAAAACAAGCACTTGTGACTCGGCCTGTTTCTCAAACTTTTTCACATTCGGACATGAGACGCTTCGTGGGGCCTTTGCAGATCAACGCAGCAGATACGACCCTACCGAACAACATTACTCCATTAAACCTGCCACTCTTGGCAACCCGCGACTTTGCGTAATATGGGCCTGGCTCTGCTTCACGCCACGTTAAGGGTTCAGCGAGTAACGGTGCGATTACTGAGTTCGGGTCCACTTATGGGATTTACGCGCACGTCATATGGGTTAAAATTCACGAGGTTTCGTTTATAAATCAAAATATACGACCTTTTCGGCTTTCATGTGGCTTGCCCCAGTAACTTTGATGAAACGTTACAGTACAGTGTCTAAATTAACACCGCGACCTAGAAAGAGTTTTTTTACTAGTTTTAATATTTGCAAACCAAGCATTTGTACCCTCTTCTGGTCCTCAGTGCAGTTAGTTTTGCGATGGGTATATTTAGGAAAATCTTTGTGCGTTTCGTGCGTCTAAGTACGCTTCAAAGCTTTCAGTTTAAGCTGTGGAGAAATCCATGACTCATTTCAAATTGGGCATGATCTTTTATCGCCAAATCGGATAGCCACGTACAATTCGCCAACGTTTATTTAATTTATTTCTCATTGTCTTGTCACGTGACCTATCAGTCGTGTCATCGGTATTTGTGACGTCACAATCCGTGTGCATCATCCCTATTGATATGGCGAATGTCTTTGATCAGTTATGCATCTCTACCCCCATCACAGAAGGCGGGACGTCATTGGAATCAAATTTAAACGACGCGGGTCCATGTGAACAACGCACCGCGTATCAGATGGCAGATAAAGTCCGAACATGGACTCGAGAATCGCTTTGGCTCGGTCTGTATAGCGTTAAGTTTACGCCGGCGAGTGGAAAATTGCCTAACGATGAAACTTCAAACGGGTCACTTCCAAAACGGCAAATTACGGACCTATTCAGACAGACCCAACTCACAAACTGATTAGCATCGTAGGTAGAAAGTTGAGCGCTGCAGTTAGCAAACGGCGCTTAGTGCTTTTTGTAACGCATGGGTAGACATGCAAGTTGCTCGGCCTTTAAAACTGAACCTAGTTTAAGTACAATCGTCGTTGTGTAGAGCAATTATAGCCACAGAGTGATTACGTAACCGATTGACGCAACAGCGACTTGGCGGGGGGAGTGGGGCAATTATAGAAATCTTCCTCTCTCCACGGCCCACGCGTTTGAGAGGGTTGCCACCCGACCCCTGAAGCAGGAAATTCGGCGCAACTGATCCAGTGGGTAATCCGGCGGCCACTCTGCCTCGGTGCAGACCAAACGCAGTCGGCCAGGGGGTAATAGACGATGTAAGACCGTTAGGAAAGGAAACCGTGCGATCTCTGCCAATCACACTGGGCAGCGTATAGGGTGTAGTGGGAGGCATTGCAGTGTTCTGCACTGATACGACTTGACAATCGGGGTTGATATCGTTCGAGACACAAAATCGGTATTTGGGTCCCTCCTTTTAGATGCGTTTTTTTGCATAAAATGTGGCTGTGCGTCTTTCCGCGTATAAACCGAACATCCTGCTTAAAAACGCCAAAATGTTCGCCTTTAAAGACCTAAATGGCAGCTATTAGGTTAACTCCTTACCTTTTTTCAATTTGTTTGTGACAACGTCTTTCGCTTGTCTCCTGGACGTTGGGTGGCGGCGTGATGTCAGATTCGTCGTGACGTAAACGGTTATGCGCACTGGGTTCGGGCGTGACTGACAGTCGAACTCGGACCCGTTTCTGTCCGTCGGAACACTGACCGATGCTGCTATCCAAGGCGTCCCGAATGGAGCTCATGACTCGCAGTAACTCCTGCGGATTAAGAAAAAGATTGTTTTATACTTTGGCAAAACTAAGCACTAAATATGGGGTAAAGTGAAAATCAGTCCATCGCTCTAAATCTTGTTTCGCTTCACTGAACCGCAAAACATAAAATATATTTTGCATTAGCATTGAGCAGCAAAGGCGGACTACAGGACGCAAGAGGAAGCCGTTGCGCAAAATGGCGCAGCTGTTAAAGGTAACTTTACGAGCATTCACTCAATTCCGGCGAACAGTCGCCTGCGTCTTTCGCCGCGTACTCTGTTTATTTACGTACCACCGGATTACGGTAAAGCCGCTTTGGCAGATAAATCGACAAGATGAAACGTTTCTGGGAGAGTGTCTAACACTTGACATCACACCAAGGCGCGGTACTTTCTTGTAGCAAATGGCAATGGTCAGTTTAATAGTGGAGCTATGTGTAATCGCATGCTTCCAGGTACCGACAGTTTTCGTTACTGGCCTTACAAGTCAACCTCTTACTTCAATCATGGCGCGTCACTCAAGTTTGGTGACGTCACAGGTTGGATATTTTCACAATCCGATTTGCCGCAGGTTGCTGTAAACACGCGTATTGTGGCAACACCGATGTTCGCGAACTGATACTTTTTACCTCAAGAATTTATGGCCTTGTAAGAGGTAAGCACTTGCTGGTGCGGAAAACACAAATTCAACATTGACAACCCTTTCTATCTCACTGTATACACCCATAAGGTAAAATGGTTTACTTGTTTTTGCTGCATTCGTAGTCGTATATTAGCGAAAGTTTTGCCAGCTATTTTGTCTTAAACTCGAAGACGCCATACAGTGGTTCCCCCTGGTTCAGGTGTTTGCACGCGAGCAAATAAACACACCGATTTGCGCTGGCTGGAGCGTGAGGCATTTCCTTTTCGCACAATTTCGCGCACGCCTTGCGAGTCCAGTCGTTTCCGCTTTTGAATTGTCGAAGTGCGTAAAATTCGTAGGTCCCCGCCAGACAACAACAACATGAGAGGCAACTATAAAGCGATGGAACGTACTAAAAACCCGGTTATTAGATAAACGAGAGCACGAAACCAGAATCACTTAGCATGTATTCGCTGTCGGCTTTTTAGCCACATTACAAACGCCTGTTGTGGCATACTCCACCAATACAAACTCGCGAAGTTGCAAGACGATGACGGAAGTGACTAGACGACATGAAAGCCAGGTCTTCGGTTCCGCGCCAGTCCCGGCATAATAGCACGCGGCGCAGAGGTATCATCACCGACAATTATGATCGCGCAAACTAAGCTGGGCAGCGCGGGCGATGAAAGGCGGCCTGACCACGTCATACGATGCCGCGTCTCAATTTTCAACGATTATCTTTCATTACCGAACGATTTGCTTGCGCACAAAGCAAAATCCCACGTAAGCGACAAGCGCTGACTCCTCAAGAGAGCCGACAAGCTCCAGTGATGACAAATCAGGATCGAAACGACGTTTGTTTGTTGTTTTTTGAAACAAAACACTTTCGCATCCAATCCAACCCACACCGCAAAGTCCTTTGATTTGTTTCGATTACCTTAGTGCCAATTTTGTCCCAAAGGTCCAAGTCGAGACAAAGCGAAGGCGACGAAAGGCCCAAAACGAGATTTTGACTCTTTTCAACGGAACAATGACTGACAGCGTCTTTCACACTGGCGATAAAGCTAATCTTGCCGTCGGAAGGGCTTTGTCGCTCGTCACTGTACCATAGAAGACACACCGAATTCCAAGATTAATGTGCGGAGGCATAATATGTATTGGGCGCCCCACAAAAGCGTGCCAGGTGGCCAATAAACGGGTTTAGCAAATTCCAAACCTACCATCACTGGGAGACACGAAGCCGCGGGGCTCAACGCCGCATTGGTGACCAATCAAGCGCATACACAGTTTAATCAACGTCGCCAAATTATTTCCACCCTTCTTTTGTCATTCGCTGTCATCCCGCCGCGGTTATAAGTAATAATATCCGCCGCCGGCTTTGATCTGTTGTGATAAAGCGCCTGAACGGGCGCATATGGAGCGAGCGGCGCAATAAAATCCCGCCAATACCCGTCACATGTTGCCCCTTTTCTTCCGCAGCCGACCCCGAATGACTCAAGATTCGCTGCTGCTCACAAGCCGTGTGCGTATATACGAGCCAGCAGGGCATGGGATCAGTCAATACGGAGGCAATATAGACGACCGCGACAGAGATTAAAGCCTGGCTGGATATCCGCGCAATGGTAATAAGCACGGTGAGATGGCATTGCATGGCAGCCGCCCCTAGCATTGCTCGGACCATATATGGTTCGGACACATTATTATTAGTTCGGTGATGAAACTTTCTATGAATATCACCGAGGGTTATTTTATCGCCAATGTTGTCTTGAGCAAATCGTATCCGGCGCCGAATTCCCGGCGCCCGCGGCGCCACCGGGTCACTGGGGATCGCCCCTATCGCGTCACCGTGTTCACAGCTAAAGCCTTTAATTCACGAAAGGTCAACATCCGCACGGAAGGCAACCCGTGGGTCCCGACAAAAAGGCAGTCGCAGGTTTTTCGCACACTGGCTTAGGCCACAGACCACCCGTGCGACTAATAGTGCGAGGGTTGGTAACGCTAGGCGATTCAGACTAAACAAGTGCTCGTACGCAAAAAAATTGACAGCAAAGCTGGCAAAAACCGACAAAAGCAACGCCTTACCTCATCACGTGATTTTCCCGTTTCATGGTTGAGGCGGTTTTCAAGCGAGATCGTCCATTCCGCTTCACCCTAGAATTGACAAAAATACAATTAGACTGGTGCGTGGTGGCTGCAGCGGTAATGGACCAGCATTGCACATACCTGTTCGGTATCTGCAGAATCGCGTTCTTTTGAGAAAGCTGTTCTTTCAAAGGACGTGCTGTTCGCTTCAAGGGTATATTCCTTTTGAGGTAGGTTCACTGTAAACAAAAAACACATGATGCATTATTGTTTTCACACAGAGGCAACAACCGAACTTCTTTAAAAATGGACAAAATTACAACAGTTTTGCTTTTACGACCTATATAGCACATAGGGTTCGCCTAGAATTGATCTCTCACTGACAATCACTGCGCGTTGTGTTGTCAGGGAGCGATCAGTCGGCGATCCCGCGGCGCGAAACAGATCGCAGCGCAAACTGACGGAAGCAAAAGCGCTAAGCCCATTCGTAAACAGCCTTTCAAAACCAAGCAACCCCTCCGACCGACAGCTCCCTGGCGCGCGAGAAGTTTCACAACAACAGGGGGTGCAGCAATGGGGCGACGAAATTGCCCTATGACGTCACAACGTACTGGCGTCGCGATGCTGCGAAGCCTGGGCTTTCTAACTCGCCAAATCCGCACCATCCATCACAGTGACATTAGGGAGGCGTTGTCGTAAACTGGCGCTAATCCCGCGGCGATCTTGGCCTCTGCTTTCTTGCAGCGCGTTATAAGCGACCGAGATATATCACACCGTGCACTCGACCGTTGATTGAGCAGATAGCACGGGTTCCACTACACACACAACAGGCACAACTTTGCGGCAATTTGACCTGCACCCACCCAACACCAGTTTATTTAGTAGTTTACCTTGGTATACCTAGTATAACACGAGTTTGGTAGTGGAAATATGCATCTACAGACCCTATTTTCTCATCGCCCCATTTTGTTTCGCATTCCCATTGACGATGATTCTAAATTCAACCGACTTAAACACAAAAACATCTAAAATACTTAAACGCCCCAAAGTGACTGGTTGGTTAAACAGGGCAATCACGATTCGCTGAATTCCCTCTTTTGGAAACAATTCACTCAAAACGAGACGGCAATTTATTTCCCGCCTAAATCGTCGCTCTTTGATGCTTTCCGTCTGACCGGGGCCGATGATGACAATTTGGATGACGAATAGCGGCGGCAGTGGCCAGTTTCAAAGACCTCCACTCGTAAAATCCCGAAGCCGGACTGGGAAAGTGGACGCAGCGGTGCGACTCAACGAGCGTTAATATGTCGAGTGGTGGCGAGTGTCCAGGTGCCAATGGAAAACCAGGATAAGTATTTCCCTTGCTCTCCCGCGTCGTTGCAGAGCGGGTGCAATCATGCAACGACAGGAGGCTCGGGTTTCGCAAAATCGCCCGAAATTGGTGGAAACCGAAGTCGCCCTGCACAATTTATCTGGTCACAGATCGCCCGTATAAGTTCACAAGCCTATGGGCATTTGCTGTTAGGAGGCAGCGATTTTCATAATGATCTCCGAAGTCTCAGTGGACCATAATTCGGCAAGTCGAAGCTCTGAGATTGCAAGAGCAGCGCATCAGTGAAGTTGAGACTTCCTAATGGCTTGGCAATGCTGCGCATATAAGCCAGAACCATCGCATTTCCGTTTGTATTTCAGATGAATTTAAACTTACAATATTGCCGGTGGAACTGTGCTACAATCCATCGCGGTTACATGTAAAACGTCAGCTTAATAATTGCAATATTTAATATGTAATGAAACAGCCACGGTAGGCGTTGATCCCACGGAATATCGATATGACTCCCTCCCACAAGAATTATTACCCAGGAGCTCGACCTGCACGACCCGGGTGGTGGTTACATGTTCAAGGAGATTTTAACAATGCTGATGTTCAATAAAACCCGACGTCGACCAGAATTCAGGCCGAAACCAGGAGACAATACGCAAGGGGGACCACACACGGTGGGAAGTATATGGCGCTAGGTTAATTACAGTCTCGCATGGATGCTTTAATGCGCGGCCAGCGACTTTTACCTTGATGTGCAAGGCCGACTGCCATCCGGAAAGCTCGAATCGCGCAACACTTGTAAGCCGGGCCACTTACAAATAATTGTTTTCCTTTGATGCTCAAGCCGAGTGGGCTTCCGAGTGGCAACCGGTTCGATGGTTATCCTACCACGGTGCCCATCACACCCGTAATTCCACTACCAGCCACTTAGACCTACTCGCCAGCACTGCGTGACAAGCCGAAACCCAAATTTACCACGGCAAGCATATAAAGCAAAAGTAACAACTACAATCGTCACTGTTCGTTGGCAAAAAACTGTTCCGATGAAAAACGGCTGCACACACGCAACTTGCGGTTGCGTGCAAGCTGCAGTACCGCCCTGCTGGTTGGTAAACATAAACCAAAGGGTAATACCGCGATTTGGCTGATCATCGAGGTGCGGCTGAAGGCATCCCTGCTTTCTTTTCCTGACTTCTACCCAAGCTTCTCTAACCCTACACACCTACCCTTTGTCTGCGGCAAAACTCGGCGCAACGACAATTACCATACCAACGTTTGTGAAATCTATCCCCTGTCTTTGAGCACACGAAATTTCTTGCTCCATCTCCCCAGTCCAGTAACTGACCTTTTCTGGACCGTCGGAAGCAAACACCCTAAGCACACATCAGGAGCGTCGATAAAATTATGGTTCCCATTTAATCGGATTAAGCGACTTTTAATTGCCGCACCCTGCGAGCCAAGCATAGCGTAACCATTGGATCGGAACTGACACGGGCCTGGACATTTTGGGGTTTGTCGTTCAACATTGTTGTTGCTAAGAACGGGCGCTGGCGGCGTTTTTTGTGGCAGTTTGTAGTTCGCGGGCTTGATTTACATCACATGTGTTGAATACGCAAAGTACACGAAAACCAAATCATGCGTACACAAGACCAAACACCTGTGCAAACACAGTGAATCGTCAATTTATGAATATCCATAAAACTTACACACATAAACGACATCCTCTTGTTGCTTAGATGTAAAAATCGGCCCCCAGTACCGATGAAAGCTCCGACCTATGACGTCACAATCGTCGTGGTATGCCTGCGCGACGTCGAATGCGCTAACGCCACACCCCTACCGCACGCTACGTGACAAAGACGTTTGTAACGTCACACACACAACTCTTCAAGACCCCATTTTCACGCTACCCCCAGTCTCCTCACCCCTTAAATACGTGGACCCCACGCGCGTAATGGGGATTTCGAGTTTTGACTTCCTGTTGCACGCCGACAGTCCATTGTGACGTCATGCTTTACGTTGCGATGCGCTGGGTTATTTTTAAAAGCCGCGCTTTGATTTGGCATCTACACCCGGATGTGGAGCGTGGAGATCATGAACAACAAACAAAAACTACGTGAGATGTGCGTCTCAATCTTCTTAGCCGCTATTTTGAGCGCAAAGACGCCTCGCAAAAAATAACCCTGTTTGCCGACAGATCAGCACATACGAGCGCAAACACAGCAACTGTAGCATCACAAAACAAGGATCGGACGTTCTTACCTCGAAGATCGACAGCGTGCTCCGAACATCCGAATGATTGATTCGTCATTTTGGTGTCATCACCATCATCAGTGGGAAGCGGAAATACTAAAGGCGTCTGCAACGAAAATGAAAAAAATGAAGTGGAAAAATTCGATTTTAGGTTTATACCACATAAATAACGGCGATATGGCAAGCAACTGCGGAGTCGATATATTGTTACCAGC
Source organism: Phallusia fumigata (assembly GCA_008931825.1). Taxonomy (NCBI): domain Eukaryota; kingdom Metazoa; phylum Chordata; class Ascidiacea; order Phlebobranchia; family Ascidiidae; genus Phallusia; species Phallusia fumigata. Next base: position 21,811 of record QXVZ01021401.1, on the reverse strand, counting down.
ACTTTAACATTTGTACGCGGTTACAGTGCAAACAAGTGCGTACAATTTACCTGGCAATAAACTGCGCACACACTTTGTGTGGCTGCTTAGATACGGAGGCCACAACCATGTCAATTTGCATTTCACTGTATGGAGAAATGAACACATATCGTCGCGAATTCTAAGCAAACCTCGAAATGCCTGGTGCCAATGCAGCTTTGAGCCTCCTGCCGCCACCCAATAACTACAACCGACCCATTGTGACGTAATACGATTAACAAAACAACTCGCGCGCTTTGTTGGCGGTCGATTAACTTTGAAGGCAGAAGGGGGAGCTGCACTCTGTCATCACAGACGGTTTATTTGTGGTCATCCTTCGAATTCCGCATAGTGGTAATAAGGAAAGCCAGATCCGTTTTAAAAAGAATCAGAAAAAATGCCAACCAATAAATTCGATTTTTAACCAAAATGCACGTAAATATTGCATTGTTTCCTGCTTGCCTTTGGGGAAAAAAGGTAGCAGGGCTAAACCGTGAGCTAACGCGATTTGGTTTAAAACGACTCCTTTGCACCAATTGCCTTCAAGTTTTTCTCCGTCCATACAAATTTACGTGCTACAAAACAGTTATTGGGGCGTTGGCNTGCATTGTTTCCTGCTTGCCTTTGGGGAAAAAGGGTAGCAGGGCTAAACCGTGAGCTAACGCGATTTGGTTTGAAACGACTCCTTTACACCAATTGCCTTTTAGTTTTTCTCCGTCCATACAAACTTTACGTGCTACAAAACAGTTATTGGGGCGTTGGCATTTCTTGGGCGTGTTTCACAACACTCTGGCGTTGCCAAGTGAGCATCAAGTAAATACGTTACACGACTCTCAACGACCATTGTCGCGAAGCCAGGCAAGGTTAAAGTTACCCCGACCTCACGCAGTACCTGGCTTCGTTTCATGATTGTCCGTCAATGCGAGTGAAGAAAACAAGTGTCATAAATCACACGAAAGAAAGGCGTCCCTGTTATATCACCTCGCCATTGGTCTCGGCACAGTGCTTTGAAGGCGTGTACATCGTTTCAAGTACAACATGTTAGTTGATAATAACAAGGCGAGTAGAAATTAAGTGAGTGCCTTATAAAAGCGCAACAAGTCAAATAGCGCCTTTGATCCCCAGGACCGCGGCAACGCATGTTTGACGAAGCGCTTGTTAAAGGACGCTTATGGAGGTTTGGCAAAGAACAGAGCAAATAAGGATAGTGTGCTCAATAGCGGTGAAGTACACGTGGTAACAAAACAAAGCCCCCTCCTCACCCTTCCGAACCAAAAAAGGCAGGGAGAGTTGTTCCCTGTTACAACTATACGCATATCGGTTGATTTTTGTAGCAATCAAAAACTTAACAAATCATCACTTGGATTTTAGATAAGCCTACAACATTCAGAAAAATAGATCTGGGTCATTTTATGAGCCGCAGGTATATTAATTATGTAACAATTACCATTTTTGTAAACGTCCTTTAACTCCTAGGCATTGTGTTTTTCATTAACAGTCAACCGGGCATCAGAATGGCAACGGATTGATGCGTTAAAACTCTTTACATAAGAAGGCAACAAATGGGCCGGCGACGTGGATAGATCGGGCCAACCAGGTCAGCTAGGTCAAAGGCGCATCCCACAGGCACAAAGTGTCTTTGCACTCATCCATTCGACGCGGATTAGAAATATAAACGCCCCATGTGGACCGACCGCTTTGCTCAAGAAAACGCGCGCGTGTCTGTCAATGATGTAATTTATCATTTCTACGTTCGACGCATAGGAACGGGGCAGTCGGCCACGCCCATTTGTGACGCAGCAGCATGGGGTATTGAAGTTCAAGAAAAATAGGATCCAGACATGCAACCTGATAACTAACAAGAAAAAGGAACAATGGCATTTGGTATGATTTTTGGTAATCGATACCCCTGAACAAATTTAATTGACAACCTATCGAGTGTGCATAGTATACGCTTTTAGCATTGTCGTCAAGCTTTTTATCTAAGAGAAGCAGCAACCTCACAGTTTAATGCAATTGATGACTAACAGTTCGCTAAAAGGCAAGATATCGCCTATCTGTGACAGTTAAAAGGCACAATTCGTCCTTGCTGATGCATCGCCTTGACCCGGGGTACAGAAACGGCATGTTAATCCAAGGGACGCCGCACTAAAGAGATACGGCGCGCCGGGCGGACTGACGTTGCGTGTATATATAGAAAATGTCACGGCTGGTGCAACTTGATGTTTCCAAGTGCTCCAATTCACGCTAGCTATTGTTACCAACCACAAATTTACGAGCTAAAGCAATGTGGTTAAAGCATCGACTTTTGGAGTGAGATTCCGCGAAAATCCTTCTAATGATTTCAGACTGTCAGCTGCGTATGCTAACGTACACATAAAGCCTGTGTTTGCGCCCGGTTGTTCGCATGTGTATACAGTTGGTTTATACACACGGACGATGAGCAACGATGCGTGTGGGTCAACACTGCACATGCCAAAGCGCAGTATGGAGCATTGTGATGAAAAATGCGAGCTGTCATGTTTTCATAAACCGCTGTAGTTCGGGAAGCGGCATCGGTTAAGTCTTGTCAGTTCCACAAGACGGGCTTAAATCGGCCTCGTCCAGCTCCGCTCGTTTGCCTAAACACAGCTGCACGTCAACGTTAAGACTGTCGCACTAACTGGGACATCAGCCTGAGTTCACAGGCCGGCGACTGCAAGAGTAAAACGAGACGACAGGCGATTGGCCGAGACGCGCGGGTGGCCTGCTCTAACTGCTGGTCTTCACAAATCTGTTGTCGAGAAAGTGAAGCGAAGTTGTCGGTCGCCTGGCGAGCACGGTCGGTCGTGCTCGGCCCACACAAAGCGCCTTCATCTCCGTGCATTACTCGAAAATCTTTTAAGGACCGCTTTACGGTCGGATGCCCGCGAACTGGTCATCGTTTTAAGTGCTCGACGCCTGGAACTTGCAAGAACAGATCCTGGTCTTCTTCCGTGTGGCGCAATTGCGCCATGATGTCATGCAATCGGGAGCGAATGCACACAGACAGGTCGAGCTGCAAAGTGGCCGTGTTGTTCTGTCACTAGGCGTGTAATTTGCCTGTCCCGCAAAGCCAAGGCGCGCAACCGTCTCCAAACGTAGTATGGCCTTTATAACAGTCTGTAACACTTCAAACGCGCGCAACGCACAATGAACAAACCACAAAGCACCACCATCAAAGTGCGCATGATTCACGCACAAACGCTCATCAACGTGTAACTAAATACCCAACGGCTGAAGTGCGGATCGATTACACGACAGTTTCTTGTCATAACCGCGTACTGCGCGCCTTGATCTCTTACCATTTGGGGGCGAATCATTCAAAGTGCTGTCTCCATGGGGACTGTCAGTTTACTTCCTAGCAACTGGTCGCGTGCAACGGACCGTAACAGCACCGTCGTTCGCCTGTTCTGCTATTTCTATACGACGGAAGAACACATCGTGCGTTGATGAGCCAACTTTCGACGGTTGTTGAGCGTTTACGGTCATTAGCCCCCACCATCGCCTGCCCAGCTTTTGCAGTGTAGGTCCGGAGGCCTAGAGGCATCGAGTGGCCTGTTTTCGCGTTTCAACGGGCGCCGCGCCGGCTTTGAAGTTGACTGATTACGCTGCCCGCGCGGGGACTGCCTTGTTGTCTTCCCGCCCGCAAGCAAACGGCCTGGCGAGTTACCGCAAAAGCGTGACTGGAAATGAAAGACGGATGGGGCCGGAACGTGATGAATGCACGGGGCTCTGGCTTTCACCCACGTGGGGAGGGAACCAGCAGCTTTGACGGCTAAACCGACGCACGCGATTTATCATGGCCAGTTACCGCTCAGTCAATGTTTATTCGCCTAAAACTCCAAAGTCCGTCGTGCGCGTGCCAGTAATGGGCAACAGCGCCGCAAGTAATCCATATGGCGTTGATGGCAAAACAGGTGGCGGTCCATTAGCCGCTTTGATTCGTTCCATCTTCAAAAACCGCCGAGCGGCAACATGAAACAAACCCCGGCAACAATTTGATTCATATATTGTCGGACAGCACGGTTGAGTCCCGCACAATGTTGTGACACAAAACACTTCGACGTTTTCGCCGCGTATTCCTTCGCGAGAGAACAAAACCCTTTGACGCGCCAATTTCCCCGCAGATTTTTTGTGCGTGTCCGCCCTGGACAAATGTCTTTTGCTCGCGAAATTAGACACCTTCTGTCGATTTACAGGCCGGTGGCGTTTGTACATCAAAGGCGATGTAGCAATCGGGTGAACAATGCCCAGGGGTTTAAATATACCCAACCTGGGCCACCCAGAGCCAACATATCAAAACTCCTTGTAGGGCGAATCATTGAATCTTGACACTTGGGCTTATGGACAAACTCGCTCGATAAAAGCGTCTAGTGCCTTAAAAGCAAAAAAGTTCTTTACGACATCAGATTTTAACAGGGCACGATGACATGCAGTTTAATGGGCGCCAGATAAGAGGATCGCAGTTTATTTGCACAGCGTGGGCAATTCCATAGACTGACGACTATTTTTACGATAGAAGGTACTTGGGCGATGCAAAAATAAGTCGAGTGTCGCACAGGGCGACCGACGGAACGCTCTGTGACGCCATAATAACAGGGACAAGGAAGGCTATGAGCTCGCGCAACCGCTAGGGCACTTAAAAGGGCCCGCCGCTCGCAATAGCAAGCCAGACGGAATGGAATTTCAAACGCCACATAATAAACAGGTAAGCGGGGGTTGTCTAGGCGAGAGGAAAGCAAAAAAACAGCTTTGGCCCGCATCCATTTAAAAGCCAGCCAGGGACTGATAGATTGCGTGCAACGGTAAGCCGGAGCGGGCATAAAAGCGGCGGGGGCCTTTCTTTGCGAAAAATAGCAAGTATGAGGCCGCGCCGGGGCTGAATAATTGTCCAACAGCGCGAGTAAAACGCGCGCAAATAGACGCGCCACTGCCTTGTTTGCCGTCTTTATTTGTTCCAGGCCTTTCCATTTCGCTAACCAAGCGAGTAGTCGTGTTTACTCAAGGCCTATGATCTTTGCTACTTAACCGAGCAGGCGCTAACAATGGGAACCCGCCACATCGGATGAACCCGTCGAGTCGAACATATGTCCCAGTGCTTTTGCAAACAGCGCTATAGTGGACTCTGCTCACCTGAGAGGGTTGATCAGAACCACAACGATTTGCAACGTGATTTATGCATGCTCAAATCGCCTTTCTTCCCTTTGTGACAGTTCAGTACCGGGTTGGGAGTATTTTATGTCAACACACTTTTATGCGAGCGGTTTTGGGAAAGTAATGGTCAATTTTCGTCCAGTTACTTTACGGGCTGAACAAATGGGTTTGAACGGAAATATATTTTTAACAGGGGAGATTTTACGATGTTTTCCACGATTTAAGACATCCGCAATGCACCGGCGGGTTCGGAACATCAAAATCCACACAAACAGCACGTAAAAATTTACAAGACCGATTGAGAGGCCAATAACGACCGGGTTCACCGCTGACCCCAATGCGCAACAGTAGGCGACTGCTCTTAAAACCGTTTAATACGAGCGGCACTGGTGATAGGCTGGTCTAATCGCCCTTCATAACCACGAAAGCAACAGTCGAAAGCCGCCAGATAAGGGAGACATTCCGCGTTGGGGCGCAACTATAATACGCGTCAGTCAGGCGCAGTGAGATAAAAAACCTTCATTTCAATTTGACCCCGAACTGGTGGCGCTTGCTGTGCATAGTAACGCATTCCGTGCGATAAACCTGGCACGAGTGGCATGCTGCGTGGGGCGAGTCGGGTACTTGGAAAAGATTGGCACTCGTTGCAACATTGAGTCCTGATACATGAAAGAGCCAACTTAGTTGCCCCATAATTTCAATTTTTTGGGGAGTCTTTGACCAAAAAATTTAGGAAGCACAGAAATTCAATTTTTGAGCAGCAGATTAGCGAACACCGGATTTATCGACAAATTATGGTTTTTTGTTTGAGTGAAAATTGCCAACGATGTGAACAAACAAGTTCCGGACTTAATTGCTCAAATACCCAAACCTCAAACAAGTCTATTTGACCCTAATCCTGATAGCCAGCAGGATTTTGGCTCTAACATAGCACGGGGTGCCTTCGGCTTATTTAAGTCTGTTTATGACCTACAACATCCACGCGTGTTCCTAATCCAATTCCCACTTCCGATATAAAAACGCGTGTGTTCCGAATCATGTAACCCATTTCCTTAATTGGTCGCGTGGAACCATAGACCTCGGCGCAAATTAAATAGCCTCTGTATGTGCTCACGAAGTCGCAAAGGCGTTTTGGGAGAAACTGCGGCCTTATGGATCAAAGCGGGAAGCATTTGCGCAACGACAACAGAGGTAGTCCATGTTCAAAGCAAGAGCGCTGTTGACATAACAATCACGACGTGACGTAACAAAACCGATCGCGCGGCGGCTTGACTGCCTGCGGTCAGGGGAGCAGAGTGTGGAGTTAATTGGGTACGTGAATTTCTATGCCAGAAAGGGAAATTAATGCCGGGTAATTGGCTGCGTATGACGTGCTCTTGAGAAGACAACAAACATTGGCGAATCGTTTAAGTACATAATTAGCCCCGAGTCGCCTCGAAATGACGAGCGACACTCGGAACTACAGCGACAGGCGCCGATTAATTAATACAGGGTATGACATCGCGTCTTGTAAATTTTACTTTGTCCAAACAACTGTCAAAGGCCGGTCCGCCAAGGGCGATTTGGAAGGATTTAGTTTAAGCCATCAGACTCAAGCCAACCAGACACCCCAGTGCGTTTAACAGTTGCTGTCTTTTTCACATAAATAAGTTACAAACGAACATTTCAAACCCATTTTGGGATGCGCTCCACCATTGTTTCGAAAATACGTTATAAACGTTATATGTATGTTCTACAAGAACGGGGGGGAATCCCGGTTGGAGTTCACATTGCCCACCGTGGCATGGAAGGTTTTCGACACAAATTCAGCGCGTACATAAATCCTGCTTGGCTGCAGCGTTGCAGATTTTAGGCCAAAGCGCAGCAGCCGCGGCGGTGTGAGCAGCTCAGGCCTCAGCGGCGCAGAACAAACACAGAAATAAGCCGCGAAACCGGGCTAAAGTGGGCAACGCTTCACTTGCGTGCAGTGACGACCAATTTCGCTGGCGAGATGATTATCTGTCAGTGGAAGTGCATCGCGGCAGACAGGGCAAAAAACGAGACTTGCTGATAAGTGGATTGGCGGACGAAAGATGCACATTCACGTCAGATGAAAAACGCTTTAGGTCGATCCGTACTAAAGACACTTGTGTTAACCGCCGAGGTTCGGCGTTCCGAAGTTGAGCAACACTTGATAATGACGTCATGCAACAATTAGTCACGCTTGAATGAGCGTCACGCGCGCGTTTGCTTGTTGGTAATAAACAGGAGGGGGGTATAGAGACTTCAGTGCCTACCTTTGTGCTGCCATAATCTTGGCGAAGAACCCATTCCGCCTCTTCTGTTCCTTCGTGGTGGACCTTGTTGCACGGGCACGCTTGGTTGCATACCCGTGGGTTCTGGTCTTTGTCCAGCGGCGTCGGAGGCGCTGCGGTCGGAGAAGCGTCACCTTAAATGCAATAACAACCATAATTTGGGATAGACTTTCCTCTGAAAGACGGACTTGTAAGTTTAGCACTGACCCGTTATGTGCACATTTAGGGCATTGCATGTCTTAACGGTAGACTCGCAAGGGGAGGGTATAAATGGGATTTTTTCCAGGATTTCGATTCTCACCTAACAGCTTTGAGCCCATGACAACTGTTTTTTACGAACTACAAGGACTCGGCAGGCAGACAGACCGGCAGTGTTTGAAAAGAACTTGTATCTAATTAGGAAACCGGGAAACGTCGGAACAAGTGTTAGATTTTTTCGGGACGCCCTTTGCCCGGGCGCTTGGGCCGCATCCGCCGCGCACAGCAAAGCCGTAACTCTAAACCAGGGCAGTTACCAAATCTCGAACAACAAGACCCGTTCCGTTCTGACGGAGCCCACACAAAAGGCCTAATGTGAGCGGAGCGCACAGAAGCGGACAAAGGGCGGTGGGACTTCAAAGTCTCTCCTCCATTTATCCCTTGGTCTGTACAGGATTCGTTGATCAGATCAACTACGAACGAACTCGCGTACAGGGCGACCAGGAACAAGATAAGACTACACACCGGTGTGCGTGCGCCTTGTAAAGCTCAACCAAAAAGAATCCGCGGCTCCCATTTAATCCCCAGCCGAGATACGATCTTTCAGGAAAGCGCCGAGTTTTCCCATACAAAGGGGTAAATATTTTGGGTTCGTTAGCGCGGTTCGCCTACCGGGTGTTCGGTTATCGGTAGCCTGGAGCAGGGGCCAAATGTATACGAGGAAAGGCCTCGTTTGAAGTTAATTAGCTGGTGGACGAACACGGTGGGCAACATGTTGAAATGATGTCCGTCATGCAAAGAAGCCAGACGTTTTAGTTTTAAAAATGGAAAGAACAGGTGACAACAAACTTACCTTCTGGGCTTTGTCTCTCCGACGTCGGTCGATCTTTAAATCCTAAAAACACAGTAACAGAACTTGTTTATACGCGTGGACATTTAGACCATCGTCGTGTATACTATAAAGACCTTTTTATTAGTCACATTCCGTTGTTATTTTAAAGATCCCTGTAGACCTTTTGGTCTGCTCAAAGGTTACATACATCGCAATGCATTCGGTTTAAAGAGGTGAGAAGACAGAGGATCGGTGATTGGGTTGGTTTTAATCGCAAACCACTTGGTACTTCGATCTTTCCTTTGGCGGAATAGCTGCGTGCATTGCAGAAGTAGCGACTTTTTGCTACGGGCAAATGGTGGGTCGCATCAGTGCGCTCGAAATCGAAGACGACATCAAACGACAGTCGACCCACCATCTCCGGCGTGTTTGTTTTTGCAGTGTTTTATCGCGGGAGCTGCGTTTCGGTGCGCTCTGCCCTTCGCATAAAGAGACAGCACTCTGCAGTCACAAACCCTTGGGGCAATACTGAAACGAAGTAATAACGTGTAGAAGATGCCGTCGCAAATTGCGCATTACTGACTCTTTCCCCCTCTGCGGAGAACACATTTCAACACATGTCGTTTATTGGAAATTAAGTCCCACAAGCCCAATACACATAATACAGTTCAGCGTCGCAACTGATGTGTTCGATAGCATCGAGTGGGGATTTGCAGTGACGGAGTGGGTGGCAACAAAATCGATATATTGGGATAATCCCTGTAGAGGCTGGGCAGTGGAAGCCGGGCTCAATCGACTTAACCAATGACAAAGGCAAACGAAGATCACCACTCGCGCATGCCACAGCACAGGAGAATCGAACAACTTGGCATGCGTGCAATTTATAACAACTACCCTTAAAACAAGTAACCCGGCAAACCCGAAACTTCGAGGCACGTCTTAAACAAAATTTGCACAAACTTGTTGTCCGTCGTTGTAAAATCCTTTCTTCAGCGCTTTAATAACTGAGTTTGCCAACTTTATAAAACGGAAAATCTATTTACTTTTATGTTGAGAAATAGTTCAACTTACTTCTTCGCCGGGTTCGTGGCTTGCTGTGTCGAACTCCCATAGTTACGGTATGTCCAAAATTTTCTTAACTGTAAATCCATGTGCGCACAGGCGCCATTCAGTTGGAAGAATCCTGGCGGTGGGCCCCGTACAGCAGTGTAGGCATTTAAAGCACTTTGAATATAATAAATAACAATCGATACACACTCTGCGCGTTAATGCTGTCAAAAAAAGTCACAGTAAGTTGCTGCCTCAAGATAAAAGCAAAAGTTAATTCGAAAAACAAATCAATTCGCAAATTCCAGTAAATTGTTACAAACCAGTAAGCACCTTTGGCACTTTGCGCAAAGTATCCTCGACCTCGAAGGAAACTAGTGCTAACTCAATGGAAGAAATTAACAGGAAAGGCAAGCAACGTGACTTTAGGACCCAATTTCATTTACTGGTATACAGCTGGAAAGCTCAGACAATGTCCACTGACCACTAAATCGGGGTCACCGGCCGCCGCACAGTGACGTCGCGGACGCCCAGCAGCGCCAAGACGGAAGCTCGGAACGTTTGCGCTCCCAAATCGCACGGCCGCAGTAAAAACATCCCTAACGATCGTTCCCGGCAAATCCCTTTCCAGACGCCGTGCCTGGCGACAGCGACAATCGACTACATCAACTGACTCCCCTCGGTTGCTCTTGGAAAGGCATAGTACGTGTACCTAACATATCTTAGCGTTTTTTTTTTAAAGAAACAGTAATATTTTTGAAATAGTTGTAAACTTTTTTTCCGGACTATCCAGCGAGTTCACTAAAAACAGTCGGTTCTGCTAGTAAATTGATATCATGGCTAACTACAAACGATAAGCAGCCAGTAATACCCACTAATCTGCGCCCAACTTGAAAATGGAACCATACTTGCAAGTACTGTCAAAATGTTATAACTTATTTATATGGAACAAAACAGTGCAGAAACTCTCATTGGCTGAATCGATTTTTTAAAATGAAGATCCGAACTGGTCGCCGTACTCGCCGATGGCTCGGCACCATCTGGCAAGGCGCTGGTGGCCGTTGGGAGCGGACAGTAGGCCAGTTGGGATTATGTCTGCCACTTTTCTATTCATTCCATCACTGATTTAATCAAGTCCTCGTTTGCAGGCGGACATGATGTTTGAAGGAGATACCACGTCGCTCGCCATAGAATGTTCAGCTCTTTTACTAAACCACCAAGGTTCTCCTTAACATGACTGCTCACGTATGTTGTCCAAAAAGCAATGTCTTCAGGTTTGACGTAATACTACTGCCACTGAACAAGTTAAGCAAACCTTGGTGCCCCGAAATACAAGTTTGACAACCGAGGCCTTTGTGTCATCGCCTTCCTGTTCCTAGCTTCACGACCGGCTCTTCTCACCCCAAAATCGGAAATGTTCTCATCGCAACTTCTGTTTTAACATGACAATAATTGGATGCCACACAGCAATCGGTTCTTCACTGCTGATCTCTAACAAACCACGCTCAAAACCTTTGCTAACTGCCACCCACGGTCCCGCATTGATTGTCGCCAAAACCATTTCAATTAGAGGGCAGCGCGACGAATTACGACCAAGGCGAACCACGTCTACTGGCCGCTGATTACACAATTACCGGAGCGTGGCATTACATCTTTCAACTGCCTATTTTTAAGCGAATATGCCTCGATTACAACGTAGCGCAACATTAAAGGCCTGAAATCGGTTTCACGATCTCGCCTGTGTATTTCTTAACGAAGCTAAGTATACACGGCGGACCACCGCAAATTGCGTACTACCGCTTTCAATTAGCCCTCTTGGCATCGGTAGCGCAGTCGAGTGCATTACAAGTGTTTTGAACGAACAAACAATCAACAATCTTTGTTGACTAAACCTTGATATTGTGACTTCGCCTTTGAAAACGACCTAAATATTCTGTTTTTCAAAACAGACTGCTTACTATGCTTCAAACTCGATGCTATTTTTAAGTCCAAGCCTGCCAAAAACGTAAAGTTATGAGCGCTACACATGTTCTAGTCTGTTACTCCTCATAACAAATGCACTTCCAAATCTGCGCCAAGTCACAAAAACGATCGGCGCATCTTAAGTTTATGCCGCAGTCTTTTTTAATCCCGATCGGCGGCCGTGCAACGAGGTGTACACCACAGCTTACCGAGCGCAAGCGCGCGTTTGAAACGTCCGACCGCGGACCTGCTTGCCCAAAACTGGCGCTGCCACAGATCTCTGGGTATTGTTGCTCTGCCCGCATGAATCGCGCAGCGAAACGAAGGAGCCAAGGCCCCGGGCCTCTCGATCAGCACTCGTTAAAATCACACACTCGCTCGCCCGAGAGACTCCCGCCCTTTCTTGACTTACTCCCTTGCGCCCGGGCCCTCGCTCTTCTATTCCCCGCCGCGCCTTTACGCTCACGCGGCAGCGGAATGCAACTTCGCCCTTTGAAGTGCGCGCGACCGCTTTGAAGTCAGCTTTGCCCGCGCACACACACGGGCGCGTACGCATGCGTGGTGCGCTTGAGCGGCGGCGCGCGCACCGATTAAAGGGAAACGCGCTCGCGATTCTTCGCCACATCAAAATCAACTTCCGCGGTAAACAGGCAAGAACGCCAAGGCGCGCCGCGAACTCGACATTAAGCGTCACAATGGCCCTTGTTTATGCACAAACGCAGCAGCGTCGCAAACCTATAACTTCATAAGACCATGACTGTTCTTGTATTAACCAATTAGATAGATTGATTTTATGTAAAAATCCGAAACCTTCGATTGTAAATATTTCTGAAGTACCAATGCGGCTACTTTTGACGAGGCCGCGAGAGGAAGGCTTTAGTGGTCCAAATTACGGGCTTTCGTCTTCGTGAATAATGCACGCCACTTCTACCAACATTCGTTTGAAGTGGGTAATTTCGTCGAACAGGATTACATCACGATCCGCAAGAAAACCCCACCGCGCCGATCTGCCAAAAACATGCCACTGAGGCAATCTCCCGATCTATCTGATGTTAATACAAAATAAATTAACTTGGATTTTATGCAGTTTGCCAATGTGACATTTCATACACTTTGAAGTAATATCGAACGGATGTGGATGCAACGAATTTAAAAAAGGCCGAAACGTTGTTAAAGGCCAACACAATTCGAAACCGTGGGCAGTAATAAAACGAGGCAGTATTCATATACTATACGCAATAAATTTATTTCAACAGCCAGAAAAAACAAAAATGGCCCTCTCGTATGCAGAAAATTGTGGACCGCGATTGACCTAAGTGCAAATTTAATATCGAGTGGCCACAGAGTTTGCCGCGCAGGTCAGTTTAGACAAATACACCGCCGCTGGTGAACCCTTTCAGCGAATTTGCTCACGATCTTAATCTTTTGACGATCCAGAAGCCATAAAGCCTCGCTGACTAAATGAAACTCTGCCGTGCTACTGGTTGATTACGCGCGGCGTGACGTGCGATGGCGGCCTGGGCCAAATGCAAACAGACGCGGATTTAATAACAGACATGCGACGTAACCCAATGCCCTGTTTCGTATGTAATGGCCAATTAGGTCGGGACATAAAAGCGCGTGGAAGAATATATTGCTGTTGATCCTGGTGTGGGAAATGACGCTTTGCTTTGGCTTGAGCAACAATCACCAGTTGCTAAAAATTATTCTGCAAGCGATGTTTGTATGAAGTAGTGGGATAAGTTAGTTGCCGTTTGCGTTATTAGTACAAAAATAAGACGCAAACAATTCAAAAGTATAAATTAAAAAACTTGCTTTTAACTTAATACACAGTCATCCCTGCATTCTAAACATCAACATTTTTCTGTAACTTATTTACCCCGAACATATACGTGTGTAAAGCCAATTTTTATGACTTTTCATGTTCAAGAATATAGTGCGATTTAGCCAATACTACGACCCCATTACCACAGATAAAATCTTTGGTAAATGCAATAAGACACATTTTCTCAAAAAAGCTATTTTTATATCGTCGATACTGAATTATAATTTAAAATTTGTTTTTCTTGTGCGGTCGAATTTCCTGAGTGCGAAATCACTTAAGTATATCCGCAATTGGCACCAATAAAGTTTAGGAATCTGATATTTGCTCACAGCACATTGGGCAAACAATATAGAAATAGCTGCGGAGTGACGCAACCCGATTAATGTTTGGCGGCGTCTTGGCCGAGCAAGACCGCGAGGTTTAGCGAAATAAAAAGGATCCGCAAAGAAATTAAGCTGTCAAGAGACCACAACTGACAAGAAGTGTGCTTTTGTTGCGGCGTTGCATCAGCAATTAACTCTGTGTCACCAATTGACTTGTTTGTTCGGGCCTTATACGATTCCGTTTCAGCAGGCGGATTAGCTAATCAAACAGTTTTAGCGAAAACTGAGCAGCGAGTTTTTCTCTTTTGATTAAATGCGGCCTGGGGCATGATGGAAACTATCAAAATACTCTCTTAAATGAAATCACCTTTAATTGACATCTTAAATTAAAAATCAACATGTTCTTTGCGAAACGTAAGGTATTTATCAATATCCTTCTTCATGTAGTCGTTTTTTTTTTTAATTTTTGCACTTTCGGCTAAAAAAAATTAGTGTAAGTTTCACACCCAGTGAAACCCGAAACAGAGAGTTAACCAAAAAAAGATGCACATACCGACACTAAAGCCGAATTTAGCAGCATTTTCTCGCAAAACAAAATAAAAAAACATCGATTTTTCTTCAGCCGCGCGATAAAAACACGGTAAGTGAACTTTAAGCAGTGAAACCATTTTAGAAAAACTCTGAGGCAGTAATTGAGAAGACGGAAAGCGATTCACGGCAGAATCGTTCGCCGGAATTCGTTCATCACATAGGTCGGCGATCTTAACACGGCCAGGAATGCAAAGCAGCCCGGACCTTACCGGACATGCGCTCAGGAATCTCGCCACGATGACTGCGTCCTGAGAAGAGCAACGAACACTCTCCAGGGAAGATGACGAGCTAATATTTCGCAAATTGACGAAAATATGTCGCAATGTCTGTTGGTCGCCATGAAACCCCTCTTATTTCGGTGCAAGTCAACGGGGAATTTGTTGTCGCATTCAAACATGAATGGTAAGGTCTGTTTGATTTAAGGGCCGATCCGGATTTAGGCTTGTGTAAAAAGCTGATTAAATTGTAACAGTGGTTTGTATAAATTGGCACTTGTCATTATATTATTTTCTCAAGTATTTAAACGACAGAAAAAACACATTTGTCTACGTACAGTTTCCAATCCAAAGAATACCGTTGAAACAGAACTATGTAAGTTAGACATTACACAAGTGAGTTTAAATCAGGCAAGAGAAAATACAAATTAAAAATTTTATATTCATATAATTCGTAACGTAAACTAAAGTTGTCACTTTGGAATCGAAACTTAGTCTTTCAGTTTTTTGCTGCGAATAACTAGACAGGAAAGAAAAAAGAAGTGTAAATATGAACACATATAAATGAACAAGATAAGCGAAGTCAAATACTTCATGACTATTAAATATTAAGCGCGTCTATTTTTTTTCTGACGGCATTTATGTCCGTAAACTTTTATTATTTTAGGTGCGTTAATATATGTGTTTAGCGTTTGGTCGTACTCCTCATGCTTGGATTAATGGTTTACATAACGGGACACAACAAAATGCGATTAGAAGTCTTTTCGTTTTTTATTTTAGTTTTCACAAGACTTGAATCTAGGACGCTGCCAGATACGAGTTACGATCAGGGTTCACGTCTGTGAGGCAAGATCCTCGAACCATTCGGTCAGGTTCTCGCCATGTCGTATCTTTTTTTATGATTTTCCCGAATTAAAAACGCTTACCCTTTGCAAAGTAAGACACCGATTGTTTAGTTACCACTGGTTTTCGACAAATGAGCCCGGTTTTTGATAGAAATCTGCACGTTTAAAAACGATCCAAAATAGGGCCTACAGACAACGCGGTTTAACGACCACTTACGATCAAACTAATACAATAAAATAAAAACACGGTCCAATTTTAGTCTCTACATGCTTCATAAGACTGGTTTGAACATAACGTCTCCCTTTGACTTTTGAAAACTACACGTTAAAATGTCAGTCAAATGCGTTAAATGTAAATAACTGGTTCGGTTCATCTCCGAACAGAACAGAAATAAACGAATTCTATAGGAATGGCTTAGGTGTTCACCCAAGTGTAACTATGCGTGCCCAGGGACCACATGAGGTCAGACAATTTTACAGCGGATGGACAACAACAGTAGATTGGTGAAACGGCAATTGTCGGCTTTGCAATAGCTTTTAACCGAATGTGGCTTATAATTAGCAAGGCTAAACTGGTCGTTGTCGCTCCTAAAAATTTGAATTCTATTTTGAGCACAAAAGAAAGATTAACTTTTGTAGTCTTTGTTACAGGCATTCCAAAAAAAAAATGATGGACTTGTACAAACTGAATCATCTAACTAGGGTAATTACAAGATATTTTAACCGCTTTTAAACAATTGGTGTGGATTAACATAAAAAAATACAACTAAAAAATGTTCGTGTTTGCGTGAAAACGTACAACTGCGTAATAGCGCCACCCATTGGTTAACATCGTGGCAATTAGGGTGCACTAGGTTAAAAAAAATAATTTATGCAAGTAGAAGACATCCACTGTCTCCCTGAATTATAGCAATTGCTCGAATATTATTTATTTGAGTTATCAGTTTCTCTAAGTTGGTGACGACCGAATCAAGTAACGCCGCAGAACGTGTTTTCACGAGTAAACACTAGAAGCCAAGGCGGTTGCCCCAACCTTTCGTTCAGCTTTAATATTGGGCATCGAAACCCATTTTTTACAGTCAAACTATGCAAAGCACAACCACATCTATTACCCGTGGCGACGTTCTTGCGTGTTAAGTATCCTACTAGATATTTTCTCTTAGACTTAGTCACCCAAAAAAGCAGAACCGCAAAAGGACACGATTTTTTGGGAATTTCCCTAACCTGCGTTAATTTTTTTTCGTTTATGCGGAAAAATTTTCCGATACTTGCGGTTTGGTACAATTAAAAGAATATGACTTAGGTTTAGCATTAGTTCTATTTAAAAAAACTTATCTCAAACCTAATAGCCCACACCGTGAATATTGGTTAATTTCCGAAACACTATTTGTGTCGCATCTTAAGAGACTCACCCATTAAATCTCTCGTTGGCGTCATAGTGTCATTATCTTAATACGTCCAACATCGACCAAATTTAGTCTTTAAACGAAAAGCGTGTAACAAACGGGCCGCGGAACCATCTATGTGTTGCCCGCTTGGTAAAAATTAAAAAAAAACGATAAAGAAGCATTTTTGAGTGTAAGATTTCGAACTTGCACTCAACGTTTGTGTATTATCTTGCTTTTACCTTTTCTGTAATAGCACGATGTGAAGCTGAAATAGTTGGAAGCCCCTACTCTAAACGAAACACAAACGCCAACTTAACAAACAAACCTTGATACACTTTCAAAACTTTTGTTTTCTTGATTTTAAAAGTGGCCCCTGGACACTGTCAACTACTAAAACTTTAAAACATTTACATCAAAAGTAACAGAAAACGATCTTGCATATTCTAATACTCTTGTAGAGTTTAGACAAACAGCAACCACGCGTACACAAACAGTACCAACAGTCTTAACAACGAATGGCAAACGGATTTCCCTCAATGCGTTTTCACTGGTAATCTTATTAAACACAACATTAGTCTCACGTAACCTCGATCTGCTAATTGCTGACTGCCTGTCCAAACCATTGTTGTGATTAAGGCGTTTTATTGAGTATCATTCCTTTGCTGTGTAGTTCAAAGGATGGTTTTTCTTTGAAGGTCGCACAAACCCAACATTACCTCATCAAGGACAGGCGAAGTATGACCCTGCTGCGAAAATATGCGCCTGCTCAAGGCGGGCCGCAGCAGACGAGAGGCATGTAAGTGATGCCCTTTTGATGTGGCCAAGATGAAAGAAAGGCGACAAGGTCTGCAGCGTGAAAACATTTGTATTCTCCCACTGACGTTTAAGAAAAAACTCGGGTTACATCAAAGGACAGTTCTGTGGTTCCTGGGCACTTTTGAACACACGGATTATGGTAAAGGCTGACCTTTTTATTATTTTAATTGTTAAAAATTCCAATTCAACCTGATGAATCTATTGTGCTTCAAGTGGTAAAATAGATGATAAACTTGGATTTGTCGAAAAAGACTTTTTTGAGATAGACGCCTCATAGGTATATTAAAGCATGAAAAACAATTTACAACAGTGTAATCACAGTATACGTCATGCCTGCAGGAGCGTAATTTCGAATCGGAGTCAATTTTTTAAACATTTTCGTTAGGAAAGGTGTAAGCTAAATATTTTGCCTACGGTGGGGTTCAAAGTCATTACAAGGTCAGTCCAGGGCTGCCATTTTCCAGGCATCTAAGGGTACGCCAGACCAAGGTGGAATCACACACAGTGAATTTCAGAAAACCACGAGTAAAAAAATCACTAAAGGGTAGTGTACAAATTATTTGTCAGCATTCGTCCAATGTCATTTTAAAACAAGTAATATGCACATCAGTAATGATATTACGTAAAAAAATGTTACAACTATTTAACCTGCGTTTTTCAGCAACGCAAACAAATTTTCGATTGTATTCCCCTTAGAGAAGTCCAATCAACAAAACATAAATCCTTATGCAATATAATCTCTGCGTTGGGAGTGTTTAGCAATATATGCGATCAATACAATTAAAATAACCAACACCAAGAGCGCCCCAAGCGCGATTCCGGCAATTATGCCGATGCACACACTGCGCGTATTGTCGCAAAATCCAAAATGGTGCACAACTTCACTTCCGCTAGACGTCGTCGTTGAGTTCATCATAGCGGTGGGTGTCGCACTAGACGAAGATTCGGTAGACGTCGTCGTAAAAGTGGACGGCGCAGTAGTCAAGGGAACTGATGTCGCAGCCTCAGTTACAGTTGTAGACACGGTTGTAATTTCGATGCAAGAATTTTTTTCAGATGGATCGTTCCATTGAAAACCGGGCAGGCAATGGCATTCTTGGCCCGAACAGGTTGTATCAGGTGGACATTCCACTGTACAGGTATTCGCTGGAAAAAGTCGGTTGACAGGTTTATCTCCACACTTCTTTAATAGTTTATAGGTCAATCAATTGTTTTAAATCATGCGTGTTTTAAATGTCTCTCTATCACTACAAAAGGATTCAAGCGTTTGCGGGAATTGAATAACATTTTGGTTGTAAACGGGATCGAAAAACTCGCTTATGATACCGACTGTTTTTTTCAGGTCACCGAAAGAACGTCAGCATTTGCATTCATTCCAATCACCTCACATCGGATTTTAAAAAATGATTTGACTGATAAACGCTAGTTTTGATTTGTATTTTTTTGTAAATTTAAAATAACATTTATTTTTATCACGTTTCGCCTACTTTTCGTTCGTGCATTAAATCATAAAGTTGACATTACAAACAAAATTTGTTGTGGACATTCGCAGCAACAAAAACTTATCCGCTCTTTAGCCACGTAATATCTGGCGATTTTACGTTTCAGTGATATTTAAACTCTGATAGAAGAAGTTACATTAATAATAAAACATTTATCAAAAGTAATTGCGATTTTCAGAAGTCCTCTAGCACATGGAATAGGGCCTTACAACAAGTTCCGGTAATTTGGAAATAGACTTTAGACACCAATAGATAATTATCACTGCTTTTACCGCGGGAAAAAACAATATACCGCAGTACCACAGTATTACAACGGGTGGCAATATCAATGCTGATAAATTCAGTTATATATTCAGGTTTCATCTGTTTCTTACCTTCTGTGTTCCCGACAATAATTCCAATGATTAGTAAGATAGTTGCAAAAAGAGAACTCTTCATTGTTAAAACCAATAATTTGAACACTTTATTCCAAAAAACTTTCTCAATCCTGTGCGAAATAAAAATGTTATTAAAATGAAGCGAGCGATGAAAGACAAGTTTTCTTTTATCTAAATCCGGAGAATCGTACGCCGTGTATAGCCTTCCGTTATAAGTACGCCTTTGACTTGAAACCAAGCTAATAAAAATGCAAGTAATGGTCAATCACGGGCATCAAGTAAAACTATCCAATATAATCTAGATGTAAGCAAGTAATAAATACACGTCCTCTCTTATGATAAGTGGTTATTCCTGACGAGGTTTTGTAATCAACAACGACGAATGGGAAAACTGTCAAAACTCCATGCACAATTCTTTCACTACAAACGTAGCGATAACTATAAAATTCTAATGCATCTCTACAGGTTTCCCATGAGGAGATACACGTATTAATAATCAGTTTTAACAATTTTTATTCCACAAATCAGTTGAAATGTTTTGTTGCAAATAAAAAACCGACCATAAAACGTAACGTCTATGCGAGCTANCTATCATCATTCTTCAGTACAGTGATTAATACCCATTTTTATTTCGGCACCCCTTAGAAATTTTCGCGGTGACCATTCTAATATGTACAACATCGTGGTAAGGCCTTTTGCTGCTTTGAAATAATTGCATGTAGTAAACCTCTTTTATTAAAAGCTCCTTTTTCCTCACAAAATCTGTCGAATTTTTGTGACAAATGTTTTACTGCCTTTTAACAGTAGCGAAATTCGCAGAAACGTCACACAACCTCACTAATATCGAACCCCCAAAAAAACACAAAAGCATCAAAAATAAATTAAAAAGCGAGACAATAGTCAACGGAACCACTTGAGGTCAAATCGTGAGAGCCCACAAGCGAAAATAGACAACAAATCCGGTTTGCTGCCTTTAATAACAACGAGTTGTGTATCTTAAAAGGCTATATTTGCGTTCAGCGTGTTGTAAAAATGTGTTAACGTCGTACAAAAATATTGAGACAAAAATTGCTCCGAGCAGGCAATTCGATGCAATTCATTTCGCAATAACAAATGTGAGCGCTTTCGCTGGTATCCCTACCCTTGAAATATTAATGGCGTAAATTAGTTGTTGCTCTCTCGTGTTGGCTATAAGCTAATTTGTATGTGCGACTGGGCTATGATCCTGAATTAAACTGTAAAAAATGAATAAGAGTTGAACATGTGCAAGAATTAATGCTTATATTTCTTTTGTATTACAACTGCAATGTCACAAAGTTAAAACTTGAAAAACAACTTTAAATGATACAATATCTCCTCACGTTGGAAATCACTGCTCTAAAATATTTTTACTTCGTGATTATTAATACTGTATACCGATTCCGAAACTATCTCTTGTTATGCCTCACTTAAATCCCACCTTTTTTATCTTTGGTTCCCACATAACATTTTAATGGATATGTTAAAGCTAAACCTTGTCTTTCAGCTATTGTTAAATGGTACCTATTTTGTAAACAGCGTAGTTTTATTCCTCACGCGACACAAAACAAAGTGCAACCACTTGAAACGGAATTGAATCAGAATATTTCTTTAGCTGGAGGCTTCAACAACGGATGCGTAAAGAGAAACGTTAAAATCTTTTCAAGAGCGATACGGTCTGCATGCAATGCTTTCGATATCTGTTGTTGGTTATATTTTACACTGTGTAGTTGGATGAGCTGGTATGAACTTGTTTGTGTCGTTACTAGAGCTGTCTCGTCTTTTTCACCATAAACTTAACGTTTTGTATTCTGGCGTGATGCAGTCGTTTGTGGTTACCAATATAAGACAATCAAAATAAAAAACAAATGTACACATAAGACAAACAAAGTGCACAATTAAACCAAAAAATCCCCTTAGACCAACTATTCGACTATTTTGCGATGATTTTTGAGGACGTTGCTGCTTTTAAAATGTCAGTAATAAACTGTCAAAGTTTGTAGAAACCAATAGGTTGTTTCAACCTATATCTTGCGAACGCAACTGCTATAGCTGCTACAAACAAACCCAAAGCTATTTGCTTGATTTCGTGACCTTTAAAACGTATGTACGATTAAAAAACCAAAAAAAAACTGTGTGCCACTAATCGTTATGCTGGGCAAACAACACACGTTTTTGCGCGAAGATACAAACGAGAAACGTCATTTGGCTGGACATGTAAATTTACGTTTCAGCGAATCAGACCCATGACGTCATACATTTTGCATTAATTTGATAATTCGATTTGCTCATGTAAACAGGATTACTAATGCTGGTTGCTGTATTTGTGTAGAATTTGGACTACATGAAGCAAAAAAAATTTCTTGCACGTCTTTATTCGAAGAC